>PVKA01007373.1:26602-43767 GCA_004027165.1 Ctenomys sociabilis
AAAAAAAAGAACCTACCAGTCTAACTTGAACAAAGAAAGGACTCAGATTATGAAGATGCTTTCCGTAAAGGCCAAGAACTGTCGCAACTGCTTTTTGAATATTGTATCTTCCTTCATCAACTTTCCAGTGGGCACATGTGTAAACACATGTACGCACACTGAAACAAACACTATATTATGCAGAATATTGTAATCGATGAACCATGATATTTCTTTTTTTGTGCTATGAATTCTTTTTCATGAAACTCTTATTTTTCTTTTTAATGTGTTTTGTACGGGGTCTCTCTAGGCAGCTTGGACTCACAGCGATCCTTACGTTTTCAGCCTCCCTAGTGTTGGGATTGCAGGCGTGTGCCACCATGCCCGGTCTCAGTGGCCAGCTCAGTGTGTCTGGGGGCAGGGCTGGTGCAGAATGTGGTGCCAGGATTGAACCCAGTTCCCTGCACTTGCCTGGGCAGGTGCTTGGTCCACTGAGTCATTCCCTGGTTCTATAATTTCTTATTATATCTCTAAAACATTAGCGCATTAGTCTGCCACCGTCCCATGTGTTCAGTATAACAACAGCACGACCTTCAGCCCTCCACTTCCTTCTCCGTTATAAGCACGAGTGTGGGGTGCCAGGAAAGCATATTTCTGGAGAAAACAAAACTTGTGTATTGAGAGGTGGCAAAGTGCATAAGCACTTTATTTTTATTTCCAGAGAATTTGCCAAATTTTTTCTATGTAAACCAAAAACTGAGTGATAAAGGATGCAATGGAATATTTTAGTATCATTGTGTTTTAAAGAACAATAATACCTGAAAGCCATTGCTGAGCTGGCCTTGAAAGTAAAAATAATTTACTGAGTTTTCATAGTTAATGATTATTCATTTTCAAAGTAAATAGTATGGAAGGCTTATGGGATTTAAGAAATAGTGGACATTAATCTTAGAATAATTTTTGATTTACAGGAAAGCTGCGTAGAAAGTACACAGAGGTCCTAATGACTACTTCACTCTCCACACACTGATTTCTGATATTACTATTCTGAATTGAGTGTGAGGCAGCTCTTACAAGGGATGAGTCTATATTAAAGAATCATCATTATTAAGCAGAACCCATAATTTCCTCTGGCTTCACGCTTTGTGTTACACACTCTATGGGTTTTTGACAAATGACCCGCATAGTGACGCAGAGAATAGTTTCCTGACCAAATAACCCTCCTGCTTCTCTTCATCTCTCCCTGCCTCACACCTGACTCTGGTAACCACTGGGCTTTCTACCATCTCCAGAGCTTTGCTTTTCCAGAATGTGGTATAGTTGGGATGAAGCCTCTTCAGATTCACTTCTTTCATTATTTATTTCTTTATTTTCTTTAATTTTTGTTTTTTATTAATGCAGGTTTGAAGTATGTAGTGGTCACATTCCTTGTGGGCAGTTGGTAGAATATGCATGTAACGCATCTGGATTGCATCTTATAATTAATTGCATACAAGATTCTTCCATTCCATTTCATGATCTTTTATTGTTCTAAAATATTGCATTGTATGATGTACTGTTTGTTTATCCATTCAACCATCAAAGGACATCTTGGCTGTTTCCAAGGTTTGACGATTGTGCATGAAGCCACTATAAACACTGAAGTGTAGTTTTTTTGTGGGGTATATTTCCAGTTCATAATAGTGAATACTAGGAAGTGTAATTGCTGGAATATTTGTTAAGAGCAGCCAAAGTGACTATTGTTTTGCATTCACACAAGTCTGTTAATGTTTGACAATTATTTCTTTTCTTTCTTTCTTTCTTTCTCTTTCTTTCTTTCTTTCTTTCTTTCTTTCTTTCTTTCTTTCTTTCTTTCTTTCTTTCTTCTTTCTTTCCCTCCCTCCCTCCCTCCCTCCCTCCCTTCCTTCCTTCCTTCCTTCCTACCTTCCTTCCTTCCTTCTTCTTTCTTTTGGAATAGGGGTTTGAATCAGGCTTTTGCTTGTGCTTCTGCTGCTGAGCTATCTCCCCAGCCCATTGTTTCTTTACATCCTTATTAGCATTTGATGTTGTCAGTGTTTGGATTTTTGCCATTCTCATAGGTACGTAAATATTTATCACTGGGATTGTAATTTGTACATTTTATATGCTTACTTGAAATCTCTATGTCTTTCTGGATGAGGTGTCAGTTCAAATGTATTGCCCATGTCTATTGTATTTTTTTATTATTGCTCATATTTAAGAGGCCTTTATTTATGTCAGACAGTCATCAAATGCATTTTGCAAAGATTTTCTTAGTCTGTGGATTCTTTTCATTCTCTTTATAGTATCTTTTACAGAGCAGCTATTATTATTATTTAATGTTTAAAAATTTTAAATTTATTTATTTGGTACAGAGTCTCACTACTCAGCTCAGACTTGTAGTCTGAGTACATGCAGTGATCATCCTGTCTCAGCCTCCCCAGGGCTGGGATTGCAGGTGTGCACCACCATGCCTGGTTTTGGTAGCCAGTATGGTGCACCAAGGGTTCTGGGGCTGGCATGGCATACAGTACCAGGGACTGAATCGGGTCCTGGCACTTTCCTGGCAAGCACTTAGACGGCTGAGCTATCTTCCCTGCCCAGCAAATATTATTTTACTGAAGCCCATCTTATCAGAAGTATGTTTTGTGAATCATGCTACCAATTTTCTGTCTACAGATTCATCGATTAAGCTAACATAATCTAGATTTTCTCCTGTGTTATCTTGTAGGATTTTTATAGTTTGCATTTAGATTTGTCTTATATTTATTTTTAGTTAATTTCTGTAGAAGATATAAGAACTCTATATTAATTATTTTTACATTCAGAGGAATTTTAATGAAAAGACTGTTCTTTAATTGTCTTTCCTAGTTTACTGAAAATTGGTTGACTATGTAGGTTTATTCCTGGACTTTCCATTGTCTTTCATTGTTCTATTTTTGTTTTTAACAACCTCATTCTATCTTGATTGCTTGTAGTAAGTCTTGAAGTCAGGTAGTAATAGGCTCTTGTGTATTGTTTTTTTTTTTTTGTTTTTGTTTTTTTGGTGCAGGGTCTCACTATGCATGCAGCCCACATTCATAGTGATCTTCCTGCTTTTTGCCTCCCATGTGCTGGGATGACAGGCGCGCGCCACCGCGCCCGGATTGCATTGCCGGCTCAGCGCATCCGAAGGCGGGGCCGACGCGGCTGGGGGAACCAAGGATCGAACACTGGTCCCTGCGCTTACCTAAGCAAGCACCCAGTCCGCTGAGCTATACCGCCGGCCTGAGCTATACCGCTGGCTGTTTATTGTTTTAAGGTCTGGATTTCAATCCCTGGTACCAAAAAAGAAGAAGAAGAAGTATGTTCATTGTATTTTTAATGCTTGCTTTTGATTTTCAATATAAATGCAAATAGTGGATTCATAAATTGGTACCTAACATTTTGCGATGGATTTTATTGAATGTCTAGATCAAATTTTGAAGAGCTGATATAAAAATTTTGCATCTTCCTATCAATGTACATGGAAAACATTTCCATTTATTTATTTTTGAATTAGTTGATCAGAATTTTATAGTTGTTACATTTATACATAAATATTACATTTTTCTGATGCTAACATATATAGAATTTTATTTTTAACTTCAAATATCAAAGAAATTTACTGACTATAACCTGATTAATGTTGCATTCTGCAAGCTTGGTATAACCATTTATCTAGTTCCAATATTTTATTTGTTGATCTTTATAATTTCATGCATAACAATCACATCATTTGCAAACAAAGACAGGTAAATTTCTCTTTGCGAATCTTTATACTATTTATTTCCTTTGCTATTCTTATGCTATTCTTATTACACAAACTAGAATTTCCATTACAGTATTGAAAATGAGTTGTGAGAAAGTACATCTTTGATTTGGTGAGATAGTGTTTAATTTCTCACTGTTAAATATGATGCTATCTGTTGGGGGGGTGTAAATTTTTAAATAATCTAGTTGAGGAAGTTTGATGTCACTTGTTCCTAGTTAGCTACAATTTTTTTTCTAAAACATGAAAGAGTATTAGGTTTTGTTAGGTACTTTTGCTGAACCTGTTGACATAATTGTGGAAATTTTTTTCACTCTTTCCGATCAATGTGATGATTTGCACTGATTTTTGAATGTTGAATCAGTCTTGTATACATGGAAGAAATCACTCTCTTTTCATGAAGTTCATTATTTTCCATGTATTTCTGGATTTGGTTTGCTCACATTTTATTGAAAATTTTCACATCTATGCTCATAACAGATATCACCAAGGAGTTTTCCTCTCTTGTTATCTTTGTATGGTTCTGATATGAAGGTAGTGCCATCCACATGGAATAAATTAGCAAGTATTTTTTTCTTTCTTTTTTCTCTTTTTCTGGCATAACGAGGAATTAAACTCAGGCCCTTGCACTTGCCAGGGAAGTGCCTATTCCCCGGCCATCTCCCCAGCCCCAAATTAACAATTATTGATTATGCTTCCATTTTCTTGAAATAAATACAGAAAACTGATATAATGTTTTTCTTTTTTTTGTTGTTATTGTGGGACTGGAGATTAAGCTCAGGGCCTTGTGCATAATAGAGAAGTACTCTATAATGAGCTACTTGCCCAACCCTATTATTGTGGCAAAACTAAGTCCAGAAAAGGAATGACCCTTGCAGAAGTCAGAAGGCAGTGAGTGAAAAGCTTTATTTCACACCAGTGGTCCTGGATGGAATAACTTCCAACAAGAGCCAAGTGGGGATTGTCTGTGAGCAGCAATTTTTTCTTTTTTCTTTTTTTTGGTGGAACCAGAGATTGAACTCAGGCCCTTGTGCTTGCCAGGCAAACACTTATTCTACTGAGCTATCTTCCCGGCCCCAGAGTCAGTATTCTTATATGTGCCATAAACAGAGGTTACACAGGTGGTGCAGGACAGCCTGGCAGATCTTCTGACTAGCTAGTGGGGTGAGATCGTCAGTGGCAGGGCTAGAGTAATGATCACTGGTTACATGATTAGATGAAGGACCTTGGTACAATCAAATATCCTGAATGCTTAACTTAATTCTCATGGTTACAGGGGTGAAGAAAGCAATCACAGAGCCGAGACATGAAACAGTTACAGACCTAAGTAGCTTTAAAGACAACACAGTTTAAGTAAGAACAAAAATCAATTTTTCCTTTTCATTATTTAAATGTTTGGTGTTGGCTGAGGTGCTCAGGGGTACAGGTCTTGAGTTGCAGGAATGCAGATCTGAGTTTTCAGCACTGATAAGAATAAGGAGGAATGGGAGGAAGGGAAATAGGAAAGGGAAATGGAGGAGAAGAGGAAGGGAGAAAGAGAGAGACTGCATAAGTGTGTTTAGATCAGACATTTGTATGTGAGTTTTAATAGATTAAACAATTATTTGTTTTTGTAAAATTTGTAGTCACAAAATTAAAAAAATATAATATTCCTTCATAATTTTAATAACTATGAGAGCAATAGCAAAATCCTTTCATTTCTGATATTTCAATTTGTTTCTTTCCCCTTCTTTTTTCAACACATGTGGTAAAGGCTTCCCCAATTTTACTGGTATTTTGAAAGAATCGGGTCATTATGTCATTGATTTTCTGCACTGATTTTTCATTTTCTTTTTTTTTTGTCTTTTTTGAGACAGGGTCTCACTGTACAGTTCAGGCTGGCCTTAAGCTCACTTTGTAGCTCAGGCTGGTCTCGAACTCACAACAATCCTCCTGCCTCAACCTCCCTAGTGCTGGGATTACAGGCATGTGCTACCATGCCTGGCTGATTTTTCATTTTCAATGTCATATGCTACCCTTTAATTTATTGTTCTTTTTCTAGTTTCCCTGTGTAGAAAATAAAGGACTTTGGACCTTTCTTCTTTTCTATAATATGTAGTCAATGGTACAATTTTAATTTTGGCACCAATATCTCTTTTGCTAATTTATAGTTTTTTCTGTCATAAATTTCTAGTTTTATTCCACTGTGGTATGATAGCACATTTCGCATTATGTATACTTTTCACTTGTTACAGTATATTTTAGCAATCAGTTTGTGATCTATTCAGGTGCTGTGGCATGAATATTTCCACCAAAAACTCACATTGGAATTTAATTCTGTCCCCTCTGCTACCTTGGGCCTCTGGAGATTTCCCCACCATCAAGAATGTTTTTGTGGAATAGTTAGGCACCAGATCATTTTTGTGTGTGTGTGTGTGTGGAACCAGGGATTGAACTCAGTCCCCTGAACTTGCTAGGGAAGCGCTTATTCCACTGAGTCATCTCCCTGGCCCTCATTCACCAGATTTTGAACTTTGTAACCCTTTCCAACAGTGAGCTAGATGAACATATGTTTTCTATAAATTATTATTGTCTTAATAATTGTAATAAGGGCTAGGGGAGATGGCTCAGTAGAATAAGTGCTTCCCTGGCAAGCACAAGGACCTGAGTTCAACCCCAAGTTCCGCCAAAAAAAAAAAAAAAAAAAAAAAAAAAAAAATTGAAATAACCACAGTTCTGGAAACTAGAAATTCAAGATCAAAGTGTCATCAGCATTGGGCCCTTGCTCCTCACCTCACAGACAGCTAGCATTTTCTCCCTGTGTCTTTATATGTTGCTCCTTCAGGTCATCTTGACGAGCTATTTTCCTCCTGCAATAAGGACAATGTTCATGCTGGATTAGTGACACCCTAAAAACCTCATTTTAACGTAATTATTTGAATAGAAATAATTTAGTTATTTCAATAGAAACAGACTAAAGAAAATTGGTGATGTTCTGAATGAGAATGAGAAATGCGTGTTGCAGTCTACAAATGTCAATTAGATCCACTTGGTTGTGTTGTTAGTTTACTGCTTATCTGCTTCTGGACAGCTGCCGATCGCCAATCAAACATTGTTTAAGTTTCCGTCTGTAGTGGTTTTATCCACTATTGCCTTGCATATGTGGTCAGTGGGTTCATATATGCATACATATTAAAGATTCAGGGTAAATGGTCCCTTGTTCACTACATAATGCTCCTTTTTATCTTTTCTGATTTCTATTGCTTTGATATCTGTTGTCTGAAATTAATATAGCTACTTCAGTCTTTTGATTTATGGTAGTATTATTTGGACTGAATCATATACTGTAAAACTGAGAATATGCTTATACTTAGCAATAGCATCTTTAAAGAGCTATTAAGTTAAAATGAGTTTTTTAGGGTGACACTAATCTAGCACAAATGTTGTCTTTTTTGTCAGAGGAAAACAGGACATAAAGATATCCTGAAGAAACAACATATAGACACAGGTTGGAAATGCTAGCTGTCTGTGAGCAGAGGAGAAAGGCCCAGACACTGATGACCCTTTGACCTTGAATTTCTGGCTTCCAGAACTGTGGTAAAATAGATTTTTAATACTGAAGGCACTCAATTTAAGGTGCTATGCTATGGTAATGCCCTAAAGTTAATGTTGCATTGACATGTTTTCTCCACCCCTTTAAATTTAGTCTCTCTGTACCTTTAAAAAAGAAATATAAGAAATTATTTATTTTTATTTATGTTTTGAGACAGTTTTTCAGATCTGGCTTGAACTTGTAGTCTTTCTGCTTCAGCCTCCTAGTGTGCTGGGACTATAGGAGTATGCTTTCATTGTCAGCCTTCTCTGTATCTTTGTATTTATGGTGGGGTTCTTGTAGGTAGCATGCAGTTGAGTAAAGCTTTGCACACTTGAGAAGAGTCTTTTTTGTAAATTTGTACATTTATATAATTGAAATTTAACATGATCATTGATATAATTGGCTTGTTGTCCACCTTGTTAATGCTTTTGGTGGTCACTGCTGCTTTTGTTATTCTTTGTTTTCCATTGTTTTCTTTTCTTTTCTGAGTTTAAACAGTACTGTAAAACTTCATATGACTCAATACATTTACTTTTACCACCAGAGATACAAGGACCTTACAGAACAACATTTCAATTCTTCCCTCTTGGGGAGATAGCTCAGTACAATAAGTGCTTGCCTGGCAAGCTCAAGGACCTGAGTTCCATCCCCGTCTGGTTCTGTCAGTTCTTTCTTCTCTTCTTTATGACATTGCTGACATTTGTTTCACTTAATCATAAACATAATCACTAATTAGTCAATGCATTATTTCTGTTATTACTTAGAAGAAACTTTGTGTATTACATCAATTAAAGATGAGAAAATCGAAAAACTTTTTATTTCTTCTATTCTTTATTAATCCTCTTAATTTTTTTTTTTTTTTTTTTTTTTGAGGAACCAGGGATTGAACTCAGGCCCTTGTGCTTGCCAGAGAAGTGCTTATTCCATTAAGCCATCTCCCTGGCCTTCCCTCTTAATTTCTTAATGTAGGTCTTTGCTATTTTTTTTTGAGGAACTGGGGATCAAACTCAGGCCCTTGTGCTTGCCAGGGAAGTGCTTATTCCACTGAGCCATCTCCCTGGCCCCCTAATCTTTGTTCTTTAAAAAAAAATGTATTTGGTACAGGGACTCACTACATAGATTGGGCCCATAGTGATTTCAGCCTCCCAAGTGCTAGGATTATAGGCACGCACCACCATGCCAAGTCTCTGACCATCTCAGCACACCCCGGGGACAGGGCTGGCATGGCACAGTGGAGATCAAACCCCAGCCTCTGTGCTCTGCTGAAGCAGGTGCTTTAGTCCGCTGAGCTATATGGCCTGCCCTAAAAGCCTCAAGTTTATTTTTCTTTATGCTTGAGTAATACTCTATTATATAAAAATACTACATCTTTTTTAATTTTTCCTCAGTTGCTAGATATTTGAGTTGTTTCCAAGGTTTAGCTATTACAAATGGTGCTGCTATAAATGTTTATACATTGTTTATTAATCAATTCATATTTAAGTTATCAATTATCCCAAATTTTAAAACTTTTTGTGGTGAGACTGTTCAGACACTCCTCTAGCTATTTTGGATTATACAATAAGCTATTGCTGACTATAGTAGCTCATCTATAAAAGAGTGAGCTATAATCTTACCCCACTTAGAATATTATTAGCAAACAGACAAAGGTTGAGAAATCTTCGCCACTGTGGAAACATAAATTGCTATAGATATTATTTAGAACAGTCTAAATATTGAATTTCTACAAAAAGCTCAAACTAGAACTATGGATATCATTAGTCCCTCTACTGGATATATAGCTAAAGGAAATGAAATCAGTATATCAAAGACATATCATTAATGCTTAGCATAGCTATTGTACAAATTTTTGTGTTTTAACAGTCTGCAGACTTTGTTTTCCATAATTACTTCTTCTTTAAAATTTTTATTTTGTTTGGCAATTGACTCATAAAAATTATATATTCTTATGTGTAGCACGTAATGTTTTGATACATGCAAACATTAGTTAAACTTTTTTTGCCAGTCAATGTTTCTTGAATTGATTTTGTAGAAAGACTTAGTTTTCTTCTAGCATCTACCTTGCATTGAAACTGTATGATCTTTTAGGCAAAAAAGAAAGCTTTTTAATCATTTCTTTAACAAGAAACATTATGAATATCACAAAATCATGCAAAGAAATTAATCATGAGATGATTAATTAAGGTGAGATGAAGTTTTTATAAAAGTTTTCATACCAGAGTGTGAAGCAAAACAATGTTGTCAAGCAAAATGTTGATGAGGACCTATAGAAAAATGTAGGATTTTTAAATTTAAGCCTAGAATTGCAGCAAGTTCATTACATATTCAGACGCTGTACTTTTTATTGGTTATCACATTTGCAGACATGTGAAATTCAACCTCTATGTGAAGACAAGAAATCTTGGTTCTTCTAAGGGAAGGGGAAAATGGCTTAGAACAGCATTTTACAAGGGTGACAGCAAAGGAGTGAACTGTGACCTGGTAGGGTCAAGCCACTAAGGTTTCCTTCGGTGTAAGCTGTACCTGCTTTGGGAAACCCTAGTGCTGTGGCAAAGCAGATAATACAGATTTTGGCAGATAACACAATGGTTTATTTCACGATATAATCTGAATTCAGACTTAATGGGTTACTAACATATTTTTAAAGGGACCAGAGGCAAATGTTCCCCAGAGATCTTTGGAGATCTGTGGGAACTTGTCTTCCTGTTCAAAGGAGGATGGAGGAGGTCCAATATCTCTTAGAATACGCTTTTGTCCGGTTTTGCATGTCACCCAGTGAAGGAATTTAGAAATAGACTTTGAAAGTTGCTTTGCAGTGTGCTGTGGCAATAGCTTTGAAAACACACCTCAGCCCCAATTCCAGTTTGTCCATCTGTAACATAATGCTAGGTAGCAGAACAGCAAATTTGCCTCTGAATCAACAGTGGTTTCCTAAACTTGCAGAGCTCTTTCTTCTTTGAGTCTTTTGAAGGTATTGATGCCATTTGCATTTTCTTTGTCCCAATTATCTTTTTATTGATATTCCCATTTACTGTGAAACACTGAAATACTCATGATAGGTAAGGTTCATAATTTACATTAATGTTAGAAAGATAAGAACAGATAGAAATCAAGTTTTCATATTTTTTCTACCTCTTAACTGTTGTTTAACATGAGGAAAATAGATTGTTTTAGATTTTTAGAAAATTGAAAAAATATTTGAATTTCATGAGGCTGGTAAATTTATTTAACTTTATAAAAAATTTTATTTTTGAAAATTTGTCATTGACGTCTTTCAAAGTGAAACTTCTTGATATTGCTTTTACTTTTCTTGTGGCAGATAGAGAGAAGAAAAGCACCCTGATGTGTGGAACTGTCTTTGGTTTAGTTAAAGTTATTTTAAGTGAAAAGATTCTTCCTGTATTTCTTATTGCCCCAAGATTTAGTAAAAAGGTTCTACACTTTTATTCAAATTCTCATCAGTATTTTGATTGGCAGTGTTGTTTTACTTCACACTATAGTGTGGAAAATTTTATAAAAATTTCATCTCTCCATGTTGACTGATTTCTTTGTGATATTCACAATGTTTCTTCTTAATATTATAGAAAAATCCTACTAAACTGAATTCTACTGTCATTAGGAACGTCACACCTTTACTTTGACCTTATCTTTCTGGCTTTCCATAAACCTTTCAATTTCTTAATAAAGTATACTTCTTTACACTGCTAATGTTTTTTCAGTTCTGTTTCTGGTGTTGTAGGCTCTTTTTATATTGTCCAGAGTAAAGCCTGGCACATGAACTTGGGCTTGATGAACAAGATTAGAGAAGTAACCTGAACTTTACATTACGTTGCTGTTCACTGTGTGCTTGGAAAATGTGATAATTGTACATTCAGAAGTGCTTGGAACTGTCTTCATAGCTTGAGCTTATTGTATCTCCTGGCTAAATCAAAGAAGTACTTTGATATTTAGAACTCCTCCCTTGGAATCACAAAAGAAAAGGTGGGCTTCTTGGTGCAAATCTTTCTTTAGGCATCTGGCATGCAGAAGCAGTCTGCAGTCAGCCACAGCACTGAAGGACTGCTATTCAGGTAGAAGCATGCAGTGCTACAGATGCTGACAACCTGCTTATTTCACTTGTACACGAGTAACATTTATCTCTACTCTTCAGCAGCCTCTCATTTAGTCATTGAATTCACAGTACTTGGAATTCTACTTGCAAAATAATAAAAATGATGATTGTGTTGTCTGAAGCATTACACCTTAGGTTCTGTAATTTGCAAATATCATAATCTTTTGTCTGCTTTTGATGTAGCTGTACTTTACTCTTTTGTCTTGTGCCTTGATTATGGAAACATCCACTTTAGATGTTTCTCTGCCTCCCTGCTGCTCTTACTCAGTGCTTTTCCTCAAATTTGAAACTCATCAGTCTTCTGACCTGGCCCAAACCTTCACCACTCACTTCAGGATCACTAGCAACAGATATGCCTGTCTTGCCTCTCTCCACCACAGACAGCAAATATGGAACTGTCCCAGTACTTTTCTAGGTGCTGGGAAGCAACAAAATGCACAGAACTCACAACTTAAAGGATGAGAGGTTTGTCTTGGCTTCCAGCTTTAGTCCATGTTTGGTTGACGCCAGGACAGGAATAGGATGGCAGAGAAGAGCAGCAGAGGAAAAGACGCTTGATTCCTGGCAGTCAGAAAGCAGAGAAGGAAGGGTGGATGAGGGGACAAGAGCGCACCTTTTCTTTTTTTTTCTTTTTTTTTTTTTTTTTTTTTTGTCATTGGATAGATTCTTTATTAAAGCTGCCCCAAAAGAAAAGGATTCCATTGAGCAAGTAGCAGTGATTTTACTAGTAATAGTGAATATCATCCTATACTATATAACCCTCTTCTCTCTTGTCTCCTTCACACCAGCCACAAAAGTTTTCCAAGGTAAGTGCAGGTTAATTTGTTTCTTTTTTTTAATTTATTTTTTATTTTATTGAAGTACAAATATCAATCACACAGTTTCAAGACACCTTAACAAGACAGATTTGATAAATTAATACTTTGCAAACAGTTTTCATAATGTTTTGGTATTGTATAAGGTGCATACATGATATTATATTTACAGATATTATTTTAGCAGATGTCTCTTATCAGTACATTAAGAGTGTAGCTGCTTACTTACCATATTTTTTATACATGAATTATATCAAATATTAAATAATTATTTTCCTAGCTGATGACCATAGTACTAGAAGCCGACATAATATTCTGTCCAACCACCATTAGTGCAGATCTTGCCTCTCTTAGGATTGTGTAGAAGCACAGTGTTATCTATCCAAACTGTACTGTGTACACACACACACATCATGGTTTTTCTTTCTATACCCCTTCCTCTGCCTACACCTGTCAAAGGTGGGCACTCCATTGTCATTCAACTAACTTAGGTGTTTGAACTCGACACCACAGTCCAACACAGTCCAGCATTCTACAACAATAGTGAGTTATTCAAAGAAGTTGTCGACAATCCATTTAGAGCTCAGCTTAATATTCTGGCGCCACAATGTATACTTCATTTTTATACTTTTCTGCTGGATGGTTAAGACCTAGATAGATGAAGACTTATATACCAACACATGAACTTTATATTTTGTATGTGGTCAATGAAGTCCTCTCAGGGTTTATCTTGTAGTCCTGTACATTATTCTGTAGATCCTTTGTCTGTGTCATCCATGTGGATGAGTCCCGGCCAATGCTTGACCAGTTTGCTCTCTGTGAGAGCTTGAGAGAAAGTTTTCTCTTCATGTGACTCTCCCCAGGCACACTATAGAAATTCAGTCTCTTTCCTCTGTGGCTCCATAATCTCCTTGTTCAGAAAATTTGGAGCTCACCTGAGTTTCACGATGTTGCACTACAGGTTCTCCTATGTCCTGAGTCTTCGCTGACCTTGAAAGGCTAGAGCCAAAATGTTGGCTGGCCTTCTGGCCCTTCTATTTCTCCAACTCTGACTTGTGAACTTAGGTTGTTAACCATCGAGAAGAAAAGCTGATTAGTATCCTGTAGCATATGCCATTCACTTTGCCTTATCTGACTCAATTGATTTTAGTTGTTGTACGTTTCCTTTTGTATTTCTGCTTTTCGCTTCTTATACTAGGGAGACTATATGATATTTACAAATGTGTGTCTGGTTTATTTCACTTACGAGTATATGTTCAAGTGGCATGCACTTCAGTATAAGTGCTTCAAACTTATCATTTTTAATAGCTGAGTAATACTCCATTATATAGAAATACCACATCTTTTTCAACCATTCCTCATGTGATGGACATCTTGGTTGTTTCCAAGATTTTGCTATCACACATTGTGCTGCGATAAACATAGCTACACATATATCTCTATGATACAATGTTTCCAGATCCTTTGGGAAAATTCCCAGTAGGGGGATAGCTGGCTTGAATGGGATTTCTAGTCCTACTCTTTTGAGGAGTTTCCACACTGACCTCCACAATGGTTGTACCAGTCTACATTCCCACCAGCAGTGGAGAAGTGTTCCCTTTTCCCCACAACCTCTCCAACATTTGTTGTTGGTTGATTTCCTTATGATAGCCATTCTTTCTGGAGTGAGATGGTATCTCAGTATTGTTTTTATCTGCATTTCACGAATGGCTAGCGATGTGGAGCATTTTTTCATATATTTGTTTACTTCTTTAATTTCGTCCTCTGAGAAGTGTGTATTCATCTCAGATGCCCATTTCTGAATTGGGTCTTTAAATTTGAGGGCCCTGTTATATCTTAGTTCTTTATATATTCTAGACAGTAGTCCTCTGTCTGATTGCTTATTAGTTAGGATTTTTTTAAATTTGTGGGTTGTCTTTTCACTATTTTGGCAATTTCTTTTGACATGCAAAAGCTCCTTAAGAAGAGTTGATCCCAGTTGTTGATTCTTTCAAGAGCTTTCTGTGTGAATATAGGTTTGTTCATGAACTCTTTACTTACCCCTATGTCTTCAAGAGTTCCTCCTACTTTCTCTTCCAGGAGATTAGTGTTTCTGTTTTAATGTTTACATCTTTAATCCATTTTGACTTTAACTTAGTGCATGGTGATAGAGCTGGGTCAAGTTTTAGTTTTCGGCATGTAGAAAGCCATATTTTCCAGCACCATTTGTCAAAGAGGCTATCTTTCTTCCAGTGAGCTTGTTTAGCCCCTTTGTCGAAGATCAGATGGCTGAGTGTTTTCGTAGATGTCTCTGCATCTTCTAATCTATTCCACTGATCGTCACATCTGTTTTGTTGCCAATACCATGTTGATTTTATCACAGTGGCTTTGTAGTATAATTTCAAATCAGGAATTGTGATGCCTCCTGCCTTGTCTTTATTGGCCAAGATTGCCTTTGCTATTCTAGGTTGTTTGTAGTTCCAAATAAATTTTAGGGTTGATTTCTCTATATCTGGCAGGTATGTTGGTGGCAATTTGATAGGGATTGCATTAAATATGTACAGCAATTTTGGGAGTATGTCCATCTTCATGATGTTGGTTCTTCCTATCCAGGAGCATGGAATATCTTTCCATTTTCTGAAATCCTCTATAATCTCTTTCCTTAGGGTGCTGTAATTTTCCTTGAAAAGATCTTTGACTTCCTTGGTTAAGTGAATCCAAAGGTATTTCATTTTCCGCGGTGCTATTCTAAAAGGTATTGTTTCTATTGTTTCCCTTTCAGTGTGCTTGTTATCTGTGTAGAGGAATGCTATTGACTTTGCGTATTGATTTTGTATCCTGCTATGCTACTGAATTTCCCTATCAGTTCTAGGAGTTTCTTGGTAGAATTTTTGGCGTCTTCCAAGTAAAGTATCATGTCATCTGCAAATAGTGATAATTTAACTTCTTCTTTACCTATTCTTATCCCCTTTATTTCTCCCTCTTTTCTAATGGCTGTTGCTAAGGATTCCAAGACTATGTTGAATAGGAGGGGTGATAGAAGACATCCTTGTCTTGTACCTGATTTAAGAGTAAAAGATTTCAGTTTTTCCCCATTTAGGATTATATTAGCTTTTGGGTTGTCATAGATGGCTTTTATCAAGTTAAGATAGAGTCCATCTATTCCAATTTTCTGTAGGACCTTGAACATGAATGAGTGTTGGACTTTGTCAAAGGCTTTCTCTGCATCAATTGAGATCATCATATGGT
Source organism: Ctenomys sociabilis (assembly GCA_004027165.1). Lineage (NCBI taxonomy): Eukaryota > Metazoa > Chordata > Mammalia > Rodentia > Ctenomyidae > Ctenomys > Ctenomys sociabilis. Next base: position 42,097 of record PVKA01007373.1, read on the forward strand.
TTTTAGATTTCAGTCTATTAATATAGTATATTACATTTATAGATTTTTGAATATTGAACCATCCTTGCATCCCTTGATGAATCTTACCTGGTCATGGTATATGATCTTCTTGATGATTTGCTATATTCTATTTGCCAGGATTTTGTTGAGTATTTTTGCATCTATGTTCTTGAGGGAGACTGGCCTGTAGTTCTCCTTTTTGGTTGTGTCTTTCCCTGGTTTTGGAATGAGTATTATACTTGCCTCCAGAAATGATTTTGGGAGGACTTTTTCCTTTTCAACTTCATGGAAGAGTTTGTGGAGTGTGGGCATTATATTTTCTATAAATTTCTTGTAGAATTCAGCTGTGAATCCATCAGGACCTGGACTTTTCTTTGTCGGTAGGCTTTTTATTATGCTCCATATTTCATTGGCTTTTATCGGCTTATTGAGAGTTGTTATATCTTCTTGATTCAGTTTTGGTAATTTGTACTCTTCGAGGAATCTGTCCATTTCTTCTGTGTCTTCTATTCTGTGAGCGTAAAGATTCTCGAAGTAACTATTGCAGGTGATGGATTATTTTTTCCTGCATTCTTGTTGTTTTTAAGAGATCCTTTCTCACCTTTTCACTAGCTGCTTGGTCATCTTCAAGATCTGAAAGTCTGTCTTTGCTTTCACTCAGATGGTTTTGTAGACTCGTGATTGATATTTTTAGTTCTTCTATATCTCTTTGACTGTGTTTCATGTGTTCTATTTGCTTTCTGTATTGCTCATTCAAATAATCCATCATATTTCTGATCTCAAATTTTATCTATATCTTCTTTAGAGGTAGTTATTAATTCTTTTTCTCCTGTGTTTCTTTCAAGTTTTATTTTCTCTGTATATTTCTGGATTTGTTTCTGTATTTCAGATCCTATGACTTCAAAAAGATCTTTTTTGATTTCAGAACTTATTTCTGCTTTGAGTTCCTCATGATCTTTCTGCTGTTGTTTCTTTGCTTCAGATGCTGTTAGTTCATGTATATCGGCTGGAATAGTGCTCTCTACACTTCTTCTGGGTCAGCATAGTTTTTCCACCCAATGTTTCTGGAATTCATTCTTTATTTCAGATACTATGTATTCAAATATTTCTTTTTTAATTTGGGGAATTACTTCTCATTTTATTTCCTCTATAGCTTTCTGCTGTTATTCCTTTGCTGCTGTATCTGTTAGTTCATTCATTGCAGCTGAGCTAGTGTCCTCTGCCCTTCCTGATGGACTCGAGGTCTGGGATTGCATTTTTCCCCTTCTCTTTGTCATTTTGTATAGCACTGACCTTTGACCTTTGGTGTAGAGCTTTGGTGCAAGTATAACCTTAGCTTGTTATGAGATTCGGGTGCCAGTCTATTAAGTTTGAGATTTTGGAGGTATGCCTATCCTGGATCTAGCTGTTGTGTTCAGTTCCTTTTCTGGTGCAGCTCCATTGGTTCCCCTCTGTTGGTTCCCGGGGTCAACCCTCCTGTGTCAGGCAGGTCATTCCCCAGGTGGGCGTGCCTGGGCTTTGGTGGGTCTTCTGGGCTCACAAAAGGACAGTGGATGATCTTATTCACTGAATAGACTGTACTGGGTCGGCAAGCCTGTGCTGGGTCTGGGTCTACAGGCGGTAACCCGAGAAGGCTGGAAAGGTCCCTCTGGTGCAGTGGGCCTGGAACCC
>PVKA01007373.1:43867-78373 GCA_004027165.1 Ctenomys sociabilis
GGCAGGGAATCCCTGGGAAATGTCTCTCCGGCCAGCGGGCCTGGAGTTCTACACTCACTGAACTTTGCTGCCCAGAGAGTCGGGGAAATTCCCACTCGCTCAGCGGGCTTTAGGGCTGAGGATCTGGGGAGGTGCTGGTGAGTGGGTCCTGAGGTTTCAGGCCAGTCACTGACTTGAAGGGCTTGGGGGCAGGGATCCGGGTAGTGCGCGTGGGAAGAAGCCAATGGCTCTCCCTCAGACTCACCACACTTTCACTGATCTGGGAAGCATGGTGAGTCCTGCAAATTCCCACTCACTGGGAGAGCTTGGGGCGGGATCCAGGAGGCTGCTGGAGTCAGCGGTTGTCTCACGCCGTGGGTCCCGGTGTCTCGGGCCGGTCTCTGGGGCAGGGGGAATGGAGAAGGATGGCAGAGTCGGTTGCGCTGTCTCTGGCTGGTCTCTGGGGCTGCAAGAGCACACCTTTTCAAGGCATAATCCCGTTGACCCACCTCCAAGGAGGCCCCACCTTCTAAAATCAAATTAACTACGGGACCCCTTAGTAAATTAAGGCACTGATGAGTACAGCACCTCTGCCTCGGGGTTCAGTCTCCTCCCCCAAACATGAGACTTTTGGGGCTATTTTACTTCTGAACGATAGCATTAACTCTGATCATCATGTAACAAACGAAGTACATGATTACGATGTCCACTTGGACATTAGCATTATGTCCTGGTGTCCTCTGCTCCCTACTTCTGTTTGGTCTTTTAACGTGGCCAGCCTTCGTGTTCCTTGTGTATCAGACATTTTTCACACTTTAGTGTTTGAAGCAGGTTGTAGGTTGTTTATAAGCTTGGATTCCAGTATTTCTTCTGAGGGCCTGCAACAGCTTCTAGAATACCTGATGTGCAACGTGGGCATCTCTTCATTTAAAATGAAGCTTTTTAAAGTATTCCTGCTATGCATTTCTTAGGTATTTGTCTTAGTATTTATCTTAGTATAAAATGCAGAATTTTTGCTCAATAAATGGTGCACGTGGGGGATATGGAGTGGAAGAGACCAATGGAAACCCCATGGGAGGTCAGAGGCTCTACTGATGGGTCAGATGTGTCCGTCAGATGCTGTCCTTTCTCTCTCAGCTTCCTTTAAAGCCTGAACTTGCACTTCTAGACATTTCAAAGCCACAGGTTTTGAAAGAACTGGTTATTTTGGAAGCACACTGGCAGAGAATAGTATTTTTTCATTTCCTTTTATCTCCATATAAATAATTTTGCCTATTATATGCAGATGGTCTCCTACTTATGACCATTTAACTCATAATTTTTCAGCGTTTTTGGTGTAGTGGTATACATTCAGTAGATATTATTCTTCACACTGGAAAGTTTGATCATCCCAAGCAAGTTGCAGTTGCCAGTTAGCCACTGATAATCTATGGTGGATGAGCCATGTTGCTCAGCAAAGCTATGCAGTAAGTGCATTGTATTTGATGCATTTTTTTTGATTTATAATATTTTCAGTTTACCATGAATTTAGGACATTAGGACACCAGGATTAAGGCCACTTCTAGGCAAGAAACTTTATTTTTGGCAGTTTTCCCCATAAAAATATTGTGAAATAGTCCCTGACAATATATACACTTTGAACATATGATTTTAGATTTTATTCTCATGTTTGAGAATAATAAACACCTTCATAATATTCCTTCTACAGAATGACCTCATTCTCTGTTCTTCCCACCTTCCCTCTAATAAATGACAATTTTGCTTTCTTCAGTAAAATTGGGATTAAAATGGCATCTCATTATATAGAAATACAGTGTTCAGTAGAAAACAATACACAAAAGCTTTAAAATTTGGATCAATTTTCTTTTGTACTTTTCAGTCAAACAGTCAACCGAAAAATTCTATTTACAGTCTATTTTTAAATTTTTTTTGGTGGTACCAGGGGTTGAACTCAGGACCTTTCACTTGCCAGGCAAGCACTTATTCCAGTGAGCTGTCTCCCCAGTCCAGTTTTTTGGGGATGGCTGTTTACAGTTTAAGCAGTGTATAAATTTTCTGTTTTACTTAACCTGAGTCTAAAGAATTAAAAATTTTATATGAACAAGAAATAACTTAGAATTTGACAGAGTGAATATATAGCAGATTGTTTATTTGAAAGAATTATGGATATATACATAAATATACACACATATTCTAGGTTCTTTCTTGCTTGCTTGTTTTCTTTTCTTTCAACAGGGCCATTCTATATAACTCAGGCAGGCCTTATACTCATTCTGTAGCCCACACTGGCTTTGAACATGCAGCAGTCCTATAACATTGCAGGGCCTGCTTAGCGTGCGGTACCAGGGATGGAATCCAGATCTTTGTGCTTTCCAGGCAGGCACTCAGACTGCTGAGCTATCTCCCCAGCCTAGCATGCTGTATTCTTAAATCAAAGGAGAATCTTCCATATTTAACTGATAATAGCATTTCTATTTTCTTTGGCCATTGTACTATACCATGCCTGGACATATTGTTGGACAAGATAGTTCATTATTTTATTTTGTGATTCCATATGGGGCTTCTGAGAGGGACTTAGACAAATAGCTGTGTGATAGAAAAATATCTGTGAAATGATGAACATGTTGCTTTGATGCAAAAAATTCTAAATTGCTCCTATAACAATTTTTTCTTGAGAACGTACACCTACTGTAGGCTCAGCTTCTTGCTCTGAAGGAAAATGGGAAAAAATTAAGAAATACCTTAATTTAGTTCCTTTAGGAATACTCAGTTTGTGGTCCCTGCCTTTTGACAGAATTCATCATGAGAATCCATTGTGCAGTGAAAAACTCATATGTTAAAATTCTCCAGAACATAGTTTGCATGTCCAGAAACAAACTTCTAAAGACTCTTTGAAAAATATAAATATCTGTGTCTTAACATTTGTTTATACAGTATTTTAACTTTAATATTTCCAGCATGAAAGAAAGGAAAAGGAACAGATTTATTGGCTCTTAAGAGGCAGAGCTTAATCACTTGGCTCCGGTCCTGGGTTAGTTCTCCTCGATCCTTTATTTTTCCTATCTGTCTCTCTTTTTTTTTTTTTTTTTTTTTTTTTGCCAGCTTAGCCCACCCTGAGGGTGCTGCTGGTACAGTGTGTGGTGCCAGGGATCAAATCATGGTCCCCTGCACCTGCCTAAGCTTGCCTAAGCAGGTACTTTAGACCCCTGAGCTACCTTGCTAGCCTTCGACTTGTTACCTTTTATGTTTGTTAGCTCATGTTTATAGTGCACGATTAAGTGTTCCATTAGGATGAGCTGACCCTTTTCTGTGTAACATAACCTGATTCTTTTTACTGTCCTCATGATCTTTCAGTCCCTTTTCCAGGTGCAAAAGATTTATCACCTATGTTGTTATCTGTCTTTTATTTTGCTCTTTAATTTATTTATGGGCACTGTAATGTAACTGTTAGTCATCAGGATTCTCCAGAGAAGCACAGTCGTGTGTGTGTGTGTTCGTGTGTGTTTGTGTGTGCATGTGCATACATACACATGCACATGCATGGGGAGGTGTGAGCAGTAACGGATTGACTCGCATTATTATGGCAGCTAGTGAGACCATAACCTGCAGTGTCCCCTGGGACCCTGGACTCTCAGCAGAACCAAGGGCATAGACCTATCCATATTATGAAGCATAGTCTATTTAAGATTCACAATTTAAAATCTTGCGCTGGGGAGATGGCTCAGTGGAATAAGCACTTCCCTGGCAAGCTCGAGGACCTGAGTTCAATCCCTGGTTAGGCGAAAAAAGAAAAGGAAAAAAAAGAAACACAATTTAAAATCTTAATCTCATTGAAAAACACCCTTTATACTGAGGAACACAGTTAATTAACTGTCTAGTAACATGAAGATGAAGAAGCTGTGGTTTTTATAAAGCTACATAATTCTGAAACAGAACTTGGTGTTTTCCATAAAATTATTGGAATTTATTTATAGTTATAATCAGATATTACTTATTATCTATGTAGATTTTAGGTACTTCAAATGCTTAACTTCTTTTTCTTTTATGTATGTGGTACAGGGTCTCGTTAGGCAGCTCATAGTCCTAGTGATCCTACTGCTTTCAACCTCTCTAGTGCTAGGATTACAGGCTGTGCCACCATGTCTTGACTCTTCTTATTTATTTTTTAATCTTTTATTTATTTATTTATTTGGTACAGGGTCTCACTACAAAGCTCGTACTCATAGCAATCTTCCTGTCTCAGCCTCTTCAGTGCTGAGATTACAGGTGTGTACTACCACACCCAAGTTTGGCTGTCAGCATGGTGCACCAGGGTTCTGGGGCACACATGGCATATGGTACCAGGGTTCAAATCCTGGTCCTTGCTCCTGCTAGGCAGGCACTTAGACTGCCACGCTATTTCTCCAGCCCCAACTTTTATTGTTTAACAGTCAAGGTGGATAAATAGTGTTCTCCCTAATCATAGTCAAGGACACTGAAACTTTAAGAGGCCATGTAGTTCCTAACAGGCAGAGTGAGGTTAAGACCCAGAGAGATCTTTGTTCTTTTCAGCTTTGCCTGCTCTGTTACCTTCTCTGTCAGTGTAGGTAGGACCTGATGGTATGGAAATCATGGGTATCAATATCTGTTTCTAGTGTTTAACCTCCCAATTTCAGTTTTGTATCTATAGTGTAAAGAATTCACAATTTGTAGTTCATCGTTTAAGCTTTCACACTGAAAACTCCATGCAAAAATGGCTATTTATAAAGAAAGATGACTTGTCCTGGAGTCCCTCTCTCAGATAGTCTCCCAAGAAGCTGACATTTTGCATGCCTCATTAGACACAGACAACCCTTCAGAGTTGCAGAGTATTTTTTTTTTTTTTTTTTTTTTTTTGGTGCAGGGTCTCACTATGCATGCAGCCCACATTCATAGCGATCTTCCTGCTTTTTGCCTCCCATGTGCTGGGATTACAGGCGCGCGCCACCACGCCCGGATTGTATCGCCGGCTCAGCGCACCCGAAGGCGGGGCTGGCGCGGCTGGGGGAACCAAGGATCGAACACTGGTCCCTGAGCTTACCTAAGCAAGCGCTTAGTCCGCTGAGCTATACCGCCGGCCCTTTGCAGAGTATTTTGATCATTTTACGAATAGTAAATCCTAGGTTGCAGAGAGGAACCTCTTTTAATGATCATTTTTAATGGTGGCATCACTAGAAAAGAAGCCTGAAAAAAAAATCTCATACGAAATATCATATTTTAAATAAAGAATCCTTAACCCCTCATGGATGTTTCTATCTTAAGAACTCTAGATTCTGAGATGTCTAAGTATTTGTGATACTTCACGGTTAGTAATATTTTACAGGAAGAGTAGGATTCTTGCCAGGAGTCACTTACAAAGAAAGCAAAAACAATCAAGGCATTTCAACCATGTTGTGGCATTTAAAATATTTTTATTAAAAATCATGCTTGTCTCAAAATTTAACTTAGGGTTTTGTCTTTTTTATCTCATCCAGAAACTGTAGGCATATCAAAAATAGCACTCCCCAGTCTGGTGACTGCATTAGACCTTCCTTGATGCCTTTGAGAGTAAAGTTACATATGAAATCTCTCTAGAATAGTTTTCCTTTTTGGAACCATCTCAATACCAGAAACTATTTTACAGTTCATTTTAACTGGTGGTTAAATTGGGAATATTTGCATTTTGTTGAAAATCAGGAACAATTAAAAATATTATTTCCATATTTCAAAATACCTATTTATGCATATGCTAGAATTTCTTAAGAGTGAATGGAGCTTGGAGTTATTTTAATTTTTGTACATTTACTAACATAATGTAAGTATGTAAAAATTTGATAAAAATAAACATCTACTATAATTTAACAGTATTCTGTCAGATACAAAATTAATATAATTTCATCCATTCTTTTATTATTTTTTAATGATGCAATTAAGCATTTGCATTTAGATAATATCTTAATACCACAATAGTATAGAAATCAAATATGTTAACTTTGTGACAGCTATTGAACCCCTCTCCCTAGTTATTCATTATATAATGAATTTCTTTTCTTGTGGATGTACTTTATGTGCTTGTAAGGTTTTCTGGTAGAGTTATTATTTTTTTCTTTATGAAAATCATTTGTCATTTAGTGGTAATTTTGTAATGTCTCACTAGTAAGAATATTATCTCCTTCCACACATGGATTTATAAAATATGTTGAAAATATTCTGCTTGAATTCTGAAAGGTACAAGTGCTTTTTCTTTTTGACTTAATGGATTTTCATGTAAACAACTTAATGCACAAAAATCAGATTTTTAAAACTAAATTGTTTGTAATGATATGTATTCCAAGAATGTGCTAAATATGAAGGATGAACAGATACTGTAGAGCCTGTCAGATTAAACTTTATCTTCATGAATTTAGAATCAAGCTGTCAAAAGATTATACCTGCCAGAGAACACACCCTCATACTTTGGTGCCAAGAAAGTTTTTCTGAGGTCAGGTCTTGAGGAGAAGAAACAAGGTGTGCTAGGTACGACTCAATCTAACAGCACTTGAGAACATTTTTAATAATTAAGAAATATTTTTACACAAAATACATGCCAAGAATTAATGCAATAATATAACATTAAATTTAGATGCTTTTTATTTTCACACTTTCCCTTAATTAAACAAGGAACACTTTTTTCATTTTTAAACAAATGAGGAGTCACAACAAAGTATGAAAAAATCCAGATAAGTTATAATTGTACCATTCACTGGTAACTCCTTTTTAATATGCCTTGGTATTTTTAAAAATATTTCCTGATGTGTCGGTTTGAATGGAAATGTGAGCTATTTATTTTAGGAACTGTTTCTCTACTCCTTAGTTGTATAGCAAGAAATTTAGCTGAGTGAAGAGTTATCCAGAACCTTCTCCCATTCTTCAAACTACACACTTATCACTAAAGGTGGTCTTGGTGATAGACTGAGAGACCACGTCTATCGTTGGTCTCAGAGAGCTGTCATCTGCATCTGTCGTTGATTTCAAAACTTTCCCTGTCCTTAGGGTAGTAACGATATGATGATGGTTATATAATGACGATGGTCATCTGGGATTCTGGGTTTGAGTCCTAAGCTACACCTCTAGCCCACGATTCATTTATTTTTACTGTTTTGTGACATAGTCCCACTAAGTTGCCAAGTTGGGATTTGAACTCGAGATCTTCTTGCCTGAGTCTCCCTGAGTGTTGGAATAATAGGAATGTGCCACCCCGCTGGCTAAATTGTTCTTATTGGTAATGGTAACAACAATAGTGCTATTTTACTGGATAAGGTACAGATCTGCAGTATAACTTGATGGCTTCAAGATTCCTGCCCAAGGAAAGGACAGAGACTCAGATGCAGTTCTTCTTTTTTCACATTGACTATTTCATATGTGCTTACATTAGCCTATGTAGTCCCAGAGTTTGGGACTCTTCATCATAATAATTCGTTATAAAACATTTGGCAGATTTGGACTTTAAGTTTCCTCAAGTCAGACAGAATAATGGAGATGAAATAAGATGTGGCATTTTAACTTGAAACTCTCCAACAGAATGCCTTATACTAACATCAAATGATTATTTATGGTCATTTTAGATGTTGGGAGTCCAAAGTCGAGGTGCCAGCATAATGGTTCTCCCTGTGGGCCTGTGACCCGTCCCACAGGGGCCATCTTACTGTATCTTCAAGTGGCAGAAAGGAAAGTCATTCTTTTCATGTCTCTCCTTGCAGAAAACCTAATCCTTTATATAAAGTTACACTTTCATAACTTAATTACCTCCCACAGCCTTGCCTCCTAATGGCATCACAGTGGGGACTAGAATTATGCCATATAAATATGAGCTTTGGGGTAAAGCATTCAGTCTATAAGATAAAGATACCATAATATGTAAGGACAGATCACAATGGTTTGTCATGGTTGGGCTTCTTATGTTGAATATAATATCCTTAGCTGTCTTTCCAATTACCAACTCTGTCATGGGATGTGATTAAAAAGTCAGCAGTTACTTTTTCTTTAAATTTTTTAAAAAATCTTTTATTTATTTGGTACAGGGTCTCACTGTACCAAATAAATAAAATCATAGTGATCATCCTGTCTCAGCTTCCCCAGCTCTGGGATTACATGCATGGGCCACCATGCCAGGTTTTAGCCCCAGCATGGTGCCCTGCATTCCAGGGCAACAAAGTATGTGGTACTGGGGATCGAACCTGACACCTTGCACTTCTCAGGCAGATGCTTTAGACCACTGAGATATCTCTCCAGCCTCAGCCAACAGTTATCCTAATGTAGCTATGCTGGCAACAGTATTGTAGTGAGAAGAGTAAAACATTGTTCACTTTTCTTTTCCTCCACGTGTCAATGCAAGCATGTATTTAGTAGTTACCTAAGTATGTACTTTTTCTAAGAATTTGCAAAAAAAATCTAGAGAATAGTGGGACACCTGAGCCCATAAAATTTTCAGGTTTTTTTTTTTCCCTTTACAAAAGGGCTGGGGAACTTGAAAAAAGACTCAGATCTCAGTTTTAATATTGATTGTTCAATGAAAACATTTAGTGCCTTGCTTAAGTCATTTATTTTATAATTCAATTAATGTGTGACTATTATTGCTATAATATAATAATGCCTACTGTACTATCCATTCATTTGGAGAAACAGAAATGAATATAAAACTGACTGTGGAACATGTTATAGAACCAATTTGAAAATATATAACTTATTTCTGATAGGCTTTTTATAATGGTTTATTCTGAAAATATCATTATTTTAGAGTTGTTGATACTTTGAAACTGATGAACTTTTTTTTTTCTTTGAACATATTCTTAAACGACTTTCCTCAGTAGAAGTTTTCCCTCTAGTGGTAACTGCGGAAATCACATGTATATTTTGTAATGTTAAGGGTTCAAAAGGAAAATACAAAGAAGGATTAAAAGACAAATAGCTCAATTTTTTTTTTAACTCAGTATTTTGAGATGGTGTTAGCCAGTTGTTTTTTTTTTTTTTTTTTTTTTTAAGTTACACAGTTGGAGTTTAAAATTAGGGAGGCCCTGAGTTTCTGAAAATTAGAATTCTCCTTCATGGTATTTAAATAGATTCATGGGTTGCAATAGAGAAAATGGTTAAGGTAGGCAAGACTTGGGGATAAGCAATAGAAAAGCTATATATCCCCCATTTCATTATGTACATAAACACTTTCAAAATCAGGTTCTTGTTTTATTTTTTTCCTTCTTTCCAGACCTGACTTTCGGTAGAACAGAGATCTCATCTTGGCTCCTTCGCAGGAGGCTGAGGATTTGTGCAAATAAACATATTTGCTCTTTCTTAAAGGAATCTGTGGAAAACAATCAGTCCAAACACTTTCATGTGCTCAAAGTTGGCCACTCCCTAGTACTGCCTTCCACGGTCCCTGTTGTCTGTCTCCAGGCCCCTTAGCCTCCCTGGGCCTAGCCTTCCCTTTGCTCAGACTTCTCTGCGTGGGGGCATCGTTATCCCTTCTTCTCACATTTGCAGCTACTCTTCCCTGTTCCTGGCACCTTTGCTCGGAATTCCACAGCCAGCTCCAATGGGCCGCCTCCCTAAAAACCTCAAAACGATTCTCTGCTGGGCCGGTGAGATAACTCAGTGGACTAAGCGCCTGTTTTGGCAGGCACAGGGGCCAGGGTTCTATCCCAGGTCCGGCCTGACATGTAGGCCCTGCCCGTGGTGCCCGCTGAGCCAGAGAAGGAGTCTGGGCGAGGTACACATCTGTAATCCCAGCGCTGGAGAGGCTGAAGACAGGAGGATCAGTACGATTGCGAGTTGTCTAGTGAGACCCATACCAAATACATAAGTGAAAGGAAAAAAAGAAAAGCTTCTTCCCTGACTAACCTTACAAAGTAACTTCTGACAGTTCATCTTCACATTATACCCATGTATTTATTCCAAGCCTCTTGTCTCAATCTAAATTACTGTGTTATTTGTACGTTTGTTTGCTTGCCTGTTTGCCTAATGCAGTCTGTCTCTCTTACAAGAATGGAAGCTTCATGGGACAGCTTTCAACGTCTTGTTCACAATCACAGCCCAGATCCACAACAGTGCTTTCTGCACAGCCTGAGCTCAATGCCATTTGAAACAATGAACAAATGAAGAGACGATGATATGAACATTGCCTAACGGGCAGCACTTGGTCAAAAATGTTGCTGAAACACTAAATAGAGCTTGCCTACCTATTTCAGTTGAGTTTATCTTTCTGTCTTGGAAAAATGAATTGTATAAAGTTAACTTTATATTAAGTTAAAGTTTATTAAAAATTGCAGGGGTTGGGGAGATGGCTAAGAAGAATAAACACTTCCCTGGCAAACACAAGGGCCTGAGTTTAATGCCTGGTTCCACCAAAATAAATAAACAAGCAAGCAAGCAAGCAAACAAACAAACAAATAAATAAATATTGCAAATCTTTATACAGAAGTCCTACTATAGAATCACTAAATTTAAGCATAAGGAGAATGTTTAGTGAGTTCTTGTTTGCACTAAAGAAGAACATGATACTTTTGTCTTCTTTAATTCATTCAATTATATTCATCGGATTTTTTTAGCGATGTGTTCAATCTCTTACATCTGTACAATAAGATTCTGCAAAAAGTCCCTTTCTTCTGAAACTGGGAGTGTTCTGTCGTGTTCAGTGTTCCACACAGAGATAATTGCTGCTCACATGCACATACTTGGCTTTGTTGCAGTCTTTTCTAGTTTCAAAAAATGATCAATGTACAAAAAATAGCCTCTTCTCAAAATATGTTTCTCAAAGCTTTAGTTGTGACTGGTGCTCTTGCTTGACATGACTTTAAATATTTCCAATACTATTTGATTATATATATATATATATATATATATATATATATATATATATATATATATATATCTCAAAGTGTCTGAATTGGTAGCTTCCATATTTATGTCTCGCGAGCACTGCGATGTAGCACATTATTAAGAAATGTGTTCCAAGCAGTTGCCTTTCTGCTCAAGCTTGTTTCCTGTCAACGTGCACTTGTTGTTTCATTCAACTGAGGGGCAGGTGGTTTCATTGCAATGCAGGGCATAAAGACTAAGGCTGCAGAAGCTTAATCTGCTACTTGAGTGTTCTACTGTCATTGTCTTCATTCAGCCGGATAACAACACAGTAGATGTGCATGTACAGTAATAGCCTCTCCCTGGCAGTATTTTAAGAGCTGTGTGTTCTCTAAATGGTGGAACCATTACAGGAAGTTCTGGCTGATATTCTGTGTGTGCGTGTTAAAGGGATAATATATTTTTAATCCACTGTAAATGAATGGTAGGAGTTGGAATAGAATTTGGTGTGCATTATATAGATAGCTTTGTTCATCACAAAGACCTTCCAGATGAATAGATGAAAAACAGCTCATCATTGACTTATTCAGGCTCTTTCTTTTGCACTCTTCTTTTTTTGCTCTTGTTGCCATAGTTACTGGTTTAATCATGATGCACAGCACCATTTCTAATTACAGTATATGCCAGCACAAAAATTAATTCTTTGCATATCTTAGGACACAAACAGCTTGTAGCTTGTTTTTTGGCACTTTGTTACTGCATATTCTGAAAAAGACATTTGCACATACTTTTAAATTTGTTATTATCTGCTGTTTGTTAGTAAAATGAAAATGTCTCTGAAGTGGATTGATGTTAAAACAACCAATATACATTTTTGAGATAAGGGTTTGTTACAGAGGAGACATCATAAGCATTATGCTTGACGAATTAATAACAATACACATTTCATTATCTTTTTTTAAATCAGAAGACACTGGTTGTCTGCCATTTAGAATCCAAACTTATCATCTAGCTGTGACTAAGCATTTGAACCAGAAAGCAGTATGTGAATATTCATATTGTCCCAACTTTATTTCTATCAAAATTCTCTTTGTCTAAATTTTCCAAGAATTTGCAGATATCCTAGTATAATCCAATATTTTTAATGTATTTTACATTTCTACTAGGTACACTAGGTAACTTTTGCCAATGTCATAAGAGGAGATGGAGGACTATACAGAGTTAAATCTGCTATCTACTATGATATATATATATATATATATGATTATTATATATGATATATATTTTTAGTTTATTTATGAGTTTGTGATTCCATCTGCCTCTGGGCCAACCCTTGAATGCCAAATTACAGGTATCCTGCTAGTCTGTTAAGAATGAAGCAGCCAAATATAAAATAAAAACAAGAAAAAATTATTGCTGCAAAGCCAAGACATTTTCTTGTTGCTTTGCTTTAAAAATATCATACTGTAGTTCAAATCTAAGATGTGTATGTATCCATTTGCAAGTAGTTTATTCCAAAATATATTTTATCTTCCAATTAAATCTTATTCTTACTTTGTCCATCTGGCTGACTTTATTACAGTTAATGGACATGAAGAATGAGTATATTATGTTGTTAACTGAAGTAGCTTTAAAACTATTAAAGTATTTAATTACCATTTAAGTTGAAAAAGAGTGGCCTCTCTGTAATTGTGGAAGACACATTTATTGGCTTTTTCAATTGATATTTTTAACTTGCCTGCAACAAATGAATATCAGCCAAGAAAACATAGTTCTATTAAATATCTGAATTGATTTCAGAGACATAGCAATCTCTTAATTTTGGTAACAGATTTTACACTAAGAGGAACCCAGATTATTAAATCATTCACAATTCTAAATGCTCAAGGAAGAAAATTATAGAGAGGAAGATTGCTCCATGAGCTGGTCTATTTCCCTCCCTCAGAGTTTTTGGGATTGTATTTGTTGAATCAATATGGATCTGCTTCAGCAACCTTCCTAAAAACTAACTCCAATCCAGAGGTGTGAAAGATGTAATTAGATTTTTGTGCAGGTATCTTCAACTGATAATCGTAAACAAGGAAGAGATTTCTAGGTAAAAGCATTTTCAAATCATTCTAGTTATTTAGGTGTAATCTCAATTAGATTATAAATAATGAATAATTTTAAAATTAAATAGGTTAATTAGAGTTACCTTAGACCAAACTAATTTTGTTATTTGATTTCCCCTTTTGCTTTAAGTGGCATTGGTCAATTTAGGTGCAATGTTTCACTGTTCAAAAGGACAGTTCATTTAATCTGGTAGCATTTGTTAGTGTAGGCAGTTTTTCATTGTTTAGAGGGACTGTTCATTTAACCTGGCCTGGCTTTCACCCTAGTGGTTTCACTAATATCCAGACTTCTTTCTGCAGATTTTAATTTATATGAAAATTAAATTCACAATTTCAAATGCAACTTGTTAAAATAATCAAATAAACTTTTAAAATAACATCTGATATTCCCCTGGCCACCCCTCAGCATTTCCCTTTCCAGATTTTATTCTCCCATTCATAGATAATCGCTGTCATCAACATGCTGGGTATTAGCAGATTTCTTTCTACTTATTGATTTGTTCCTTCATTGATTGAAAACTTTAGGTGACGTCCTTCAGAGGAACATATTTATTGGCAGGTGTTAGTATATCGTTTGTTGTCATGATATTAATTAAATTATGTAATTTGCTTTTTGCATATTTATTTTCTGTGACTTTTATATTCTTACATTTTCATTATTTGTCCACTTTTCTTGGTATCATTTATTTTTAGGAGATCACATGTATTATAGGCAGCAATATTTTCTCTAATACAACTTAGGATGTAGTTTCTCTTGGTGTGCTCACTTTTGAACTTTATGGTATTTTTAATATAGATTTCACATCTTTGTCCTTAGTGTTTCAACTTTTTTCCTAGATGGTTTCTTGTTCTATGTCTTTTTTGGGTTATGCTTCCATATTCCACCATTTAAAATATGATTTACAACATCTCCTAGGTTTCTTTAATATGATTTTAAGATTTAATTATTTACCTTATTAATTATTAAAATATCAATTGAGAGCCAGCTTCCTGCTACATTTGTGTCCGACACTAGAGTGCAAAGCGGAACCAACTCCACACAAGTGTTGCTCTCAGGGGAGCTGTGCTCCAGGAGGGTAAGAACTCTGATCAGATCAGCACTTTAATCAAAGTAATTAAAAGTTAACAAAAGTACATGGAAGGAAAGGCATGTATCAAATGTATGTTTGTTTATTGGGCCATGGAAACGTAGAACTATCTTATCTCTAAATGTTTAACCAATATACATTTTCTAATATTTTTATTATGTTTCATACTGCATTATTTATAAAAATAATTTTGCAGTGAATCAGAATATTTAACACCTTTCATGGACCTTTATTTTTGCTAAGTGTTGAATTTAGAGCCTTTGCATTCAGCTACATTCTCAGTTTATTATTCATTTTTTTCTTTTTCAAATGTTGAGACAAGGTCTCGCTGGATTACTGAATTATCCAGCTTGGGGTCCATGCTTTTATCCTCCTCTTCAGCCTCCTGTAATGCTGGCATTGCGGGAGTGTGCCCTAGTGCCCAGCTCCTTGAATTTTTTTTCAGTATTATTGCTTTGGTGGCTGTAACCCATTTACTATTGAAGGCCAAGTTTGGAACTATGGGTTATGTATTTACTTTTCATTAATTTTAATGAGAAAAAATAAAATAGCAATGACAGTTTCAAAACAGGTTAGTAGGACAATTATAATAATTGATATACTGCATATTGTTATCTTTGTTGTAATTATTTAGAAGATAAGATGCAGACATGATACCTTGTCTAAAACAATATTAGTAAAAAAACATTCTTCTCAATGACTGAACTAAGAGAAAACAGCTGTATATATATATATGTTCTTCATTTATATCCCCCTTTTGTTTTGTTTTGTCAGGGATGGGTATTCCATTGCAGTTAGAGAAGCTGTATTTGGAAAGGTCTTTGTCTTTTCTTTCTTTTTTTTTTTGGCAGAACCAGAGATTGAACTCAAGCCCTTGCGCTTGGCAGGGAAGCTTATTCTACTGAGCCATCTCCCAAGCCCTGATGGAAATTCTTAGGACCATTACCTTAATCATCTTGTTTATATAAAAGTGGTTTGGTTTTGCCTCTACTGTATTTCCTAACTTTTCTCCTTTCTCTCTCTTTGTCATTTACTCCTTAAATTCTCTCTTTTCACTTAACTGTGTTATGCCTTACAATTTTTGTTTCATTAAATTGTAGGTACTGTTTAATTTTATCTGAAAACCATTGATTGCTGAGGAATGTGTTGTTTAATTTCCATGTATTTATGTTTTTTGTGATTTCTTTTGCCATTTATTTCCAGTTTCATTGCACTGTAGTCAGATAATATGCATGGGATAATTTGTGTTTTCTTGCAGACACTTAAGCATGACCTATGGACTAGTATGTGGTCTGTTTTAGAAAATGTGCCATGTGCAGCTGGAAAGAATGTGCATTCAGATGTGGTTGGGTGGAACACTGTATATGTCCACTAAATCCATTTCTTCAAAGGCCTTGTTCAGTTCTGCTCCTTTTTTGCTAATTTTTTGTCTGCTTGACTTTTTTTTTTTTTTTAGGATAAAGGGTGTTAAGGTCTCCTGTTAGGATTGTGTTATTAGATCTTAGATTCTTCATGTGCATTAAGAATTGTCTTATACAACTGGGTACTCCTGTGTTTGCTGCGTACATATTTATGACTTTTACCTCTTCTTCTTGTACTTTTTCCCTGACATATATAGGTATATAACAGTATATAACAGCCTTCTTTATTTGGTTTGATAATTCTTGAAGTTTAGATTATCTGAAAACAGGATGCTACCCCTGCTTTTCTCTGAAGTCCTTGAACATGTATTTTTTTCCATCTTTGACTTTCAGCCTATGAATTTCTTGTATACAGCATTTTGTTGGATTTTGCTTTCTAATCCACACTGCCAGTCTATCTCTTTTAATTGGTGATTTGAGTCCATTTACATTGTTATAAATGAGAGGTACTGACTTATGTTTGACATGTTATTTATCTGCTGATGGTTATCTATTTTTCTCCAGAGTAAAACTGTTTGCTCTGTTTTATGGGTTCTTTCCATTCTCATTCATGGAGTTGTGTTCATTTTGATCTCTCTCTAAAATATCTTTGAATAGTCTGTGTAAGGTTGGCTTGGTCATCATGAATTTCTTTAGTAGTTCTGTGTCATGGAAGTATTTCACTTCTTCATTATACTTAAAGAGAGTTTTGCAGGAATTTGCTTTTTTTGCAAGACTTGAAGTACTTTGCTCCATGCTCTTCTTGGCTTGATGGTTTGAGAAATCTGTTGTCATTCTGATGGGTTTTCCTTTAAATTTGATCTGCTTCTTTTCTCTAGTGGCTTTTAGCATGCTGCTCTTGTGCTGAATTTCTGGGATCCTGATTATTATACCTCTGGGCGTGGCTTTAATTGGGTTGATTTTATTTGGAGTTCTATTTGCCTCAGTTACCTGAATGTCAGATGGTTTCCCCATATTTGGTAAGTTTTCTGATATTGTTTCTGCCCAGATTCTTTTTAGATTGTTTGTGTTGACTCCTTTCTCATTGATGCCAATTAATCTTATGTTGTTCATCTTTGTATCATCTTGCAAATGTTTAATTTTTTTTTTCCTGCATCCTTGTTGCTTTTAGCAGATCTTTCCTTAACTTTTCACTAGTTGCAGTGGTATCTTCAAGGTCTGAAAGCCTATCTTCACTTTCATTCAGATGGTTTTACCAACTTTTAATTGAGTTTTTGTTCTTTTGAGTATCTCTTTGAATCTTCTTCATGCATTCTATTTCTTTTCTATATTGCTTATTCAAGGTTTCCATCATGTTTTTATTCTCCTTTATTTTTTCATCAGTTTCTTCTTTAGAATCACTTAGTAATTTTTTCATTATAGGTATCATTTCTTTCTTTTCTTCAGAGATTATTTCTAATCTGATTTCCTCTATACCTTTCTGTAGTTGTTTCTTTACTTCAGACGCTATTGTTTCAGAGATTTCAAATCTGTGACTTCTAATTTCTTCTATGTTATTGTCTCCTGCATTTGTTCTGGGTGGGATTGGGGCCTGAGAATGCATTTTGCTCCTTTTCTTTGTCATTTTGTATAGCACTGTCTTCTGACCTTTGGTGTAGAGCTTTGATTCAGTTATTTCCTAAGCACCTACCAATATTATTACTCACATGGTTAAAAAAGTTAATTTTCTTTTTCTTTTTTTGGCTGAACTGGGAATTGAGCTCGGGCCCCTGCACTTACCAAGGAAGTGCTTATTCATCTGAGCTATCTCCCCAGCCCAAAACAGTTAATTTTCTATTTATAGTACAATAAGTAGCAACACTAATAATGGGTGGTGATATTTAGCAATTGACAAACTTTTTTATCTAATGAGTTTACACTTTAAGCCATAAGAGCAAACATTATGATTGTACAGCTAAGCCAATATTAAATTAGAAATATGTTTATAAATTAATTACTGTTTTACTTACTCTTCTCTCATTGTTCAGACAAATATGCGACACTCAAAAGCAAGGAAGGAAAGGTTTATTTAGCTCACAGTTACTGGCGGTTTCAAGACAGTGGAGGAGAGGCTAGGGCACTGCCGTGTCCAAGTAGACCCTCTTGATGTCTCTGAGAACGCACAGGGTAGCCAGTTTAACAGTTTATGCCTCTCTGGCCCCACCTTCGGGCCCCACCCTGGTGCTCAGGCACTGCCCCTCAAGCCTCTCGAGGCTCCTCCCAGCCGTGTCTGCCCCATAACTTGCATGAGGATTTGGGGGGACAACTGGACACAAACCATAACAAGTTCCCTAAGTTCTGCCTTTTCCCCTCCCTTTGATGTTCCTGGAGTCCTCCAGGCAGACTAATTCAGCCCACTTCACTGTTGCCACCTCTCTCCTTTAAGAGTTAGAATGCTCACATAGGTCAGGGTTTAGCAGTGTGCCTCAGTTTACCAGGTCAGATCTACCAAGTTCAAACTTGTGCAGCTGGGCCTGCCTTGGGTCTGCCTGCTGTGCTTGGCTTCTATCTGCTGGGCACACTGCTGTGGAGTTCCTCTCTGGCTGGTCCCAAATCAGCCTTGGTGCTCTGTTGTGGTATTCCTCTCTGTTTATGCGTTTACATGCATATAAAATTTTAAAATTTTCACCAAGCTTGAGTTCTTGAATTCAAAAATATTATATTTTACTTTTTATTAATTACATTTTTCCTTATAAGTTAAAGAGATTCATGAACATATTTGTAGATATATGTAAATATACATAATGCTTTTAGAATATATATATATTTTAGTAAGTGATAGCAGAAGTCGAACTCAGGACCTTGCACTTGCCAGGCAAGTACTTATTCCACTGAGCTATCTCCCTGGTCCAGAATGTTCATATTGAAAACAAGAGCTTTCTAAAACTCTAATTGCTTTCAGCCTGTATTTGTTCTGGCTGCGGTGGTACTGGATGATGGAAGGTAACATGGAAAGCAGAGAACACACAGAAGTGCAGGTGCAGAGCAACTTCCTTCTACATTAAGAATTTGCACCTTTGACTGCCTTAAATTACCTTGACCAGTAAAATTGTTTTACCTTAACATACAGCCAAAAGTGAGAGAGAATTTCTTGAGAGTGGATAAACTGACATAGAGAGATGGTTCTAAGGGTCATGGCATTCAGAGGATCAGAGGTGGAAAGATGCAGAAATAAATTCGACTTGATTGTTCTGAAATTTGGATTTAATGATGCAGTCTAAATTGCAGATTATGCTATTAGATCTAAGAGGAAAAGTAGAACCCTACATCCTGAGGTGACTGTCCATATTTAAGTTGAAGAATATTTTAGTTCTACAGTTCTTAATGTCCTTTTGGGAAGTTCATGCATGGTTGTGACCTGTGAGATTAGATGGGGATTTGAGTAGTAATTTGATTTTAGATTATTATTTTAAGGCTATAGAAGAGTTAGCTACTTTCACATTACAGTTTCAAAAGTGGGGCTATATCTTACTCAGTAGGAAGCAGTTTGTTAGACAATTTTTCAACTAACATAAATGTTAGCTTCAGAATCATAAATGGAAGAAAAATAAAAGAGATGGTTTTATTATCCTGCTGTTATGTGAAAGATGACTTTATATTTATTTCATTGAGGCAGTTAATTTTTAAAAGCTCATAAACTTTAAAACCTAGAACTAAACACTCTATGTGTCCTTAGATTGTGTATGCTTTAGTGTTTGAGCAGTATTTTCCTTTTTTCTTCTGTACTTTTTAGGAAAGGGTCTACAGAGTGTTCAAGGTCTCACTACTAGATCAGATTCATAGTGATTGTCCTGTTTATAGCCTCCCAAGTGCTAGGATTACAGGCACATGCTACCACGCCCAGCCTCAATCACCATCTGAGCCCCTAGGTAAGGGCCAGTAGGGCAGGCCTGGGGAACAAACTCCAGGCCCCTGCGCCTGTTTGCAGGTGCTTTAATCTGCTGAGCTATTTGGCCGGCCCCACTGTATTTTTTTAAAAATGATTTTTTTTCTTTTTTTTAATATATATTTTGAAACAGGGTCTCACTATGAAGCTCAGACACCTAGTGATCCTCCTGTTTTCAGCTTCCCCAGCATGGGATTACAGGCATACACCACTGTGCCTGGACTCTCTAGCCAGTTCAGTGCACCGGACTGGGGGGAGAGACGGACTGGCATGGCATGTGGCACTGGTGATGGAACCCTGGTCCCTGTGCTAGACTAAACAGGTGCTTAGTCTGCTGAGCTATCTCGCTGGCCCCAAAATGATGTTTTTGACATACAATGAAAAGAAGATAACTTGTGTAATTTCTCCTACATTTTCTGATTTAAGTGATATTTTAATGTATTCTAGTTAATGCAAGTTCAAATTAACAGTTTCATTAAATGTTTTACTTTTAATTAAAAGATAAATTATCTACTTATTTACTAGGAGAGGGCATGCACATCTGTTCCCAGCACTGGAGAGGCTGAGGCTGGAGGACTGCAAGTTTGATTCCAGCCTGAACTACATGGCAAGACCTTGTCTCAAAAACCTGAAACCACAAGAAAAGAAACAGAAAATGAAACTCCTCAAATTGTTTTCTCCAGTTCTTTGAGGAATGTTGTAATAGTGCTGGAGACGTAGCTCAGCAGGACAGCACCTGCCTGGCAAGTGCAAGGCTCTGAGTTCAATTCCCAGTACAATAACAAAACAAAAATTCCAAGTATTAATATATATATATATATATTATGCCTAAGTTATAATAATAGATTTAGCTTTTCTTGTCTGGTTTCTCTCATCAGCATAAAATTTATAAGATTCTGTAAATTATTTTCATAGCTCATTTCTGTTAAGTATACTTCTAATTACTATGTCTATGGACATCTAGGTTTTTTGCAACTTTAGAGTAACTGTGAATAAAGTTTCTCAAAACATTATGTACAGGGCCAGTGAGAGAGCTCAGCTGTCTAAAGCACCTGCTTAGGCAAGCTTAGGCAAGCACAGGGACTGTGGATTGATCCTTAGCACCACATGCGGTGTCAGCCCTGCCCCCAGAATAGGCTGAACTGGCCACAGAGTAGCAATAGCAACAACAAAATGTTATGTATAAGACTTTGCATACATATACATTGTCATTTTTATTAACTATCTAAAAGTGTAATTGTAGGATCATATGGCAAACTTACAATTATCCATATAAGAAACCACCAATTTTTGTTTTCAAAATCGTACCATCTTACATTTCTGCTGGCAGTGTACTAAGTCTCAGCACTTGTTATTCCATCTCTTCACTAATATATTGTCAAGGTTTTATTTTAGTCATTTCAGAGGATGAGTAATGGTATCTCTTCATGACTGTAGTTTGCATTTCTCTCAAGATTAGAATGGTGTCTGTTTTCATGAACTTATTGATCATGTGTATGTAATGTTTTTAAGTGTCTCCAGGTGTTTACCATTTTAATGTAATTGCTGATTTTCTTGTGATTAGTATTTGCATGGTATTTTATTTTTTAATTATTGTTTTGTTTGTATTTCATAAAATATTTTATAATAATAGTGAGTTATCTGTAGGACCGGCAATGTCAGAAGTTGTTGACTTGAGCCTTTTACAGCTCAGCATATTAATATGGCTTTATTTTTTATACTTCATTTTTATACTTTTCTGATGGATGGTTAAAAGCAAGATAAAGAAAAACCTATATAACATGAAATGTAACTTCTGCATCTGACAAGGTAAGTCAAATCCCCTCAGGATTTATCCTGAAATGCTGTACTGCAATTTGTAGATCCTTTGTCAGTGTCAGCCATGTGGATGAGTCACGGCCATTGCTTGATTAATTTACCTTCTGTAAAAGCCTGAGAGAATGTGTTCTCTCCATGTGACTCTCCTTAGGCACACTCTATATCATCGATCACTTTCCTCTGTGGTCTCATAATCTCCTTGATCAGAAAATATATTGGATTGTTTTACTGAATTCATGCCCCTACAATATTTAAGTGACAATGGAATACCCATCTCTGACAAAAACTAAACAAAAAAGGGGATACAAATAAAAAGACCATTCTTTTAATCTGTATATTCAAAATAGTTAGGATAGATACACAGCTACTTTCTCTTAATTCAATGAATAGAAAGATTTGTACTAATAGTATTTGTGGACAGGATATCGTGTCTGCATCTTGTACAATGAATAACTACTATGAAGACAACAATATGCCATGTAGTAATTATTGAAACTGTCCTACTAATCAGTTATGAAACTGTCTCACTGCTGTTTGTTTCTCAATAAAATTATTTAAAAAATAAAATATTTTATACAGAGCATATAATTAGGAGTTATAGTTTTTGAATGCTCCAACCATCATTTTTTTGTGAAACAATATACAGTGTTGTAATTGACAGTATAAATAGAGCTAAGTCTACCTTTTGCTTATTTTCTATTCATATTATTTACTTTTTCTACATTCATTTACTTTGTCTGACTTTTTGAGTTTAATTGAACATTTAAACTTACTGTTTCATTTTTAACTTTTTAGTAGTCTTTTAGGGTACACAATACATACTTCAACTTACTGCAATTTACCATTAGAAGATATTATTCATCTTCAGATATAAAATAAGAACCTTAAAACAATGAGCTTCTCTTTCTTCTTCTTTCCTTTGTGCCATAAATTTTACTTCTATATATGTTATGAATCCAACATAGTTTTCTATTGTGCTTTAAAGAGAAAATTATTTTTTAAAATATTTTTGTACTGGGCAAGTGACGTTGGCCTGTAATCCTGTCTACCCGAAAGTTTGAGCTAGGAGGATTGAAAGTTTGGGAGCAGCCTGACCAACTGAATGAGATACTGTTTCTAATTAAAATGAAAAAGTTTAAAAGGGCTGAGGTATACCCTACTGGTAAATGCCCTGAGAACTCTTCTAGCACCTTAAGAAAAGTTATAGACTGGACCTAGGAATGGATAAAACAGATGTGGTGTTTTCATATGATGGAGTTCTACTCAGCTATGAAGAAGAATAAACTTGAGACAGTTATAGGGAAATGGATGCAACCTGAGACCATACTAATGCATGAAATAAATCAGTCTTGCATGTGTAAGCACCATATTGTCTCCCTCGTGTAAGAAACTGAAAGAGTAAGTAAGACTCAAAATGTACAATAGATACTGTAAAGTAGGAAGAAACTGCTCAAAGGAAATTAGAATCAGAGAAAGGAGAAAAGGGAAAAAGAAATATATGTATATGATAGTTAATACTACAAATTGCTATTAGCTCATTGAAAAAAAGGGTTTATTTTTGTTTGTAGGTGAGCAATTGCTGTGAGGACTACAGTATGAAATGTATTAACTGTTGTTACTCTCCTACTGTTTTGAAAATTTAAATAATTGTTTCTATTGTTTTTTTTCTTTTCTTTAAAATAAAAAAAGCATAAATAACATTGCAGACTGAGTAATTTATAAGTTGTGAAATTGACTGTCTCCTAGTTCGCCTGAGGGCTGGTTCTCAGTGGCTGCCTCAGGGCTATATCCTTGTGAAGGAAGGAAGTGTTGTCAAGTGGTAGATAGCCGAAGGGCAAGAAGCCCAGAGCTATGTTAAGGCCTTTTTTTTTTTTAAAATAAGGACAGATCCATTTATGAGAAGAATCCAGGCTCTAAAGACTTATGAAAGGTCTCAGTTCTTAATACTATCCTGTTGACAACACCTGAGGTTCTGGAAAGATTCATTCAACCAATTTTGTATTGTTATTGCTGACATTACAGTGTCTCCTCAGAACTTCATGTGTTCTAAGCTGGGCTTTTGGGCAGTAGCCTATTGACGAGTTCATGCTGTATGTGCTGTTGCGAGGTGGCCTGGTTGGTGTGCGCCCTTGGGGGAGTGATCTATTCTTTCCCTCTGGTCCTGCCTGCTTTTTCTCCTTGGCTGCTGTGGGTTGTGCCACTGTCTTTCTGTCTTGTAGACAAGTGACCACACGCTTCTGAATCCTCCGAATCCAAACTCCCCTCACCCCTGAAGGTGGTGGTGTCGGGTGTTTTGTTCAGTGGCATAAACATAACTAATCCACATATGTAGGTACATATCTATCATTTTCTAGCCCCCTTTTTGCTTCTCTGTACACTTGAGTTCTATCTAGTACCAGTTTTTTTCATTAAAACATTCAATTTTTTGTAGCATAGGTTTTTAGAATGGATTTTACAGCCTTTGCTTACTTGAATAAGTGATTATTTCATTTATTCTTGAAACATATATAACCTAGAAATTTGAGGTTCTAGGATTTAAGTTTTACAGTTCAGCCTTTGATAGTAAATTATATATTTACCTGATAATCTGCTCAGTTTTAGTTTTCTCATTTATAAAATGGAAAGTATAATAATTAGCTCACAGAATGGGTCTAAAAATGAGATAGGAGAAATAAGTACTCAGCATTATGTTTGTCTCAGTGTAAGTTCTCAGTTAATATTCACTATAATGTTGATGTTAATATTATCATTTACCATGACAAGGGACTGTGATGCTACAATTGGGTTTTTGTCTGCTTTTTTTTGTTTTTAAAATTAGATATGGCTTCCTGTTCTAAGACTAGAAATGTAGCTAAGAGGAGCTAAATATGAACAGTGTGAGTTAATTCAACGATATATGCCTCTGTCATTGTTATTTTACTGCATAGTTAATTCATCAGACTACAAATTAGCTAATATAATGACATATAATATCAGAAGAGGAAAGAATCTATGGATGTGCTGCCCTCACTCTTTGGTATGTGGGAAGAAAGGAATGGCTCTTTTATCTGTAGGAAAGGGGCCAGAATTTTTGATAGAAGTCTCCAAATTATTTGAATAACTTTCATTTTTAAACATTCAAAGAGATTAAAATGAAGTTCCACTTTTGAAACTTAGAAGAACCTCATCGAGCAAAGTAAAAAGATTCTTGTAAAATTTCAACTCACAGTTATACTACTGACAAAGGCAGAGTTCCCCACTTGCGAGCGACTTAATGCTTCCTCTGTGCTTCATGGCTATGCCATAATTCATCTCTTCAGCTCACACAGCACATCAAACAAAATAAAACAGCTGTTGAGGGATTTTTTTGTGTGTTGAAAATAGAAAGTACCAGAGAAAAAGAATTCAGGATCAAATAGTTCGTAGGTTAGCGTTTGGCCCTAGGGAATACATAGGCCTCATGGGGCTAGGTGTGGCTCTTGATTTCAAAATGTCCTTTGGCTCCATTTCTCCCAAGTCAGGTGCAAAGCCCTGGCAAAATAGGAACTCATATCCCTTCTACCACTATTTAACATCTCTATTATATGCCTTAAACTGTATGTTTTTATTTCTTAATACTTTTAGACATTTTGTCTTATAATTGTATGTGCAATTTACTAAAAATATTTGTTTAGCTTCCTGCTCCAACAATAGGGATATATGCTTCAGAGAATAACTATAGAAAAGGAGGCCTACTAGAATAGTTCCAGTGCTTCCTGAGCACTCTGGGTTTATTGAAGAATGAGTTAATAAGGCTTTCTTCTGAGATTTGGCTTTCAAAATATTTTGACTGGGATAGATGACTTTCAGAATATAAAGATGTTCATTTTTGTTTATGAAAGCATATCCAATACAGGAAAAAAAAATAGTGTTCTAAAATTAAAGCTTGCTGTTTTGTTCCATGTCAAAAGGTTGTTATCTTAAATTTCAGTGGTATTTCTGGAAAGGCTACAGCTTTTTCAATTTTGTTTATTTCACTCACCTAACAATAGTTCTGAAAATGTTTAGCATTAATATGTGTATTTCTATTTCTCCTAAGCCTTAAATTCATAGCATGAGGTATGTGTACCCTCATCTTCCTTTGACGTTGGCTGTCTAATTAAATTTAGTGTATCTGGGACACGTATGTAGTAGAAATATGCATAAAATACACTTTCATAAAACCTCCTACATGCAAGCTGAGGATATGATGAATTAACAATTTAATTTTTTCCATTGCAGCTTATTTGTTTTAGTTCTGAGAATTGGCACTAAATGAAAATTCCTGTGATAAACCTGAATTCTTGAAACTGCACTGTACAAACAAGTATATTATGAGGAGATGAATCAGAGTTCAATGCTTATTTATATTGTCTCTTTTGCACAGGATAATTCAAATGGGACAATAAAATAAGTGATGTTTTCATGACTGCATTTCTTGGTGCATTTTCAGTTCCTGCGCTGCCCACCACATACCAGCCAGGCCCACTGCAGCTCCCACTCACTCGGGCAATAAATGTCTTCTCCCCCAAATGACTCTGAAATACAATTTTCTTTTGTGCCAAGCTCTTCTGGATGACTTTCAAGTGGTAATGTTGAAGGTTTGGAGAGAGGAAATGGTAGTAGAACCAGAGAGTAATGCCAAATCCTTTCAAATTTGTATTGCTTGTGTTGAGATAATATGCTTAGACACCAAGCGGGAGCATGCGAAGTGGAAAATGGTGAATGATTTTCCCAGGTAAACATTTACACCATCAGAGCAGGGCTTTGTCACTGTGTTTAGAATAACACCATCTAATATTTCCTTTCATTATTATCACTTTATTCCAAGTCCCCATGGAGTTAATGGGTAGGTTTATGTTATTAAAAGGCTTTTTATAAACATCATCAATGTTCTTACCCTTTAGGATTCAGAAAGAAAGAGGATATTCACTTCAAGATGGTCATTTTGTGAAGGATAAATATATGAAAAAGTGAGAAACTTTTCTGATTTCTGAATCTGTTTTTCCTTCAAAACCACAATAAGTTTTATATGCCCCTTAAAAATGAAGACAGTAATTTCCTAAACAATGAACTCTCCACCTCCCAAACCAGTTTATGTTCACAAGTACGTTTAGTATTTAGGAATAGGTCCAATAGGGAGGGTAAAAAAGATTCTTTTTTTTTTTTTTTAAATATTAGTCTTTTATTTTAGTCAGAACTGTCTCAATAGAGCTAGCTATGAACAAAACATCCAGTTCAGTTAATGAAAAAAGAGAAAGATAGACGTGAGGAGGCCTGAGTCCAGCCCAGCTCCTGCATGACATGAAGCACACTGCATCAGCAGTCTCTTTCAGAGGCTAACGCAGCTCTTCTTGTTGATTGCCATCATCTGTATTCCACCTGCACTAGCCACTTGTAGGCTTATGCCTAGACGTTTAGTAGAAAGAATCATCTCCTCAAACCCATATGCATCTTTCCCAACAGGCTTCTCAGGAAGGAAAAATATGCATTTCTTGTTGGTACCCACACTTTGCTGTTTATAGACTGTATCTGTAAAGTGCTGTATCCACCATAGCTCTTGAGAAACTCCCAGGGGGAGGATCAGGAAGAAATGAAGGCTTGAGTGGGAATGCAGAAAGCTGAGGGCAGACAGAGCCATCTCACTTGACTGGAGAGAAGAAGCTCCCCACCACTGCAGCATGTTTGTTTAGACCCAGAGGAGGGCAGGTGAAATCAGGTGAGACCCCTCTGCCTAATGATTTGTTCACCTAATTTGCCTCAGGCAGCCCATGTTCTTAGGGCTTCCCTTGCTCTGGCCCCACAAAGGAGGTGGATCTTCAGCTGCTCTCTACTGTAAAAACATTTTCTTTGGTCATAAGCAACAAGCAAATGCTATAAACGTTACACATACATTATATAATATATATATATATATATATATATATATATATATATATATATATATATATATACACAGATTATAAAGATAACAGAAATAGAAATCTTAAAATCATGAAATGAAATCATTCTTCTTGGTACTTGATGCCTTCACATTATATCCTCAAGTCTACTTAATTTTGACACAAAGTCTTGTTAATTCAGTACATTGTTGAGGATTGAGTGAAATTTAAGAACCTCTTACCTCAGCATCTGGAAAGGGTTACAGATGTTCTCTACCACATCTGGCTAGTAAATATTATTGTAAATAATATTTTATTAATAGCCTAGACATCTACTTAGTCTCACTCAAACTGTGAGTAGTATTTTAACTATGTCATGTAACTAAATATGTTCATACATTATGTTTCAAAGATCTGATTCTTAGTATAGTTTTTAATAGGTTTGTTAAGTCTCAAAATGTAGTCCTTCAGCTGACATTTGTTTATAAATTGTAATATATTGAGTTGTCAATATATTTTTTGTAAAAATTCTGAAGTTCCTGTGGCAAAGAGAATGCTTTGCTAAATTACTGGCATTCCTCCAATATTTTCAGATTATAAAATAATAAATATCAGGGCCAGGGAGATGGCTCAGTGGGATAAGCACTTCCCTGGTAAGTGCAAGGGCATGAGTTCAATTCCTGGTTCCACCAAAAAGAAAAATACCTCAGTGGAAATATTGATTTGCATAATACTGCTTTGGGCCTTGATTGAGGATAATTTTTATGGACAACTATTTTTATAAAGTCATTTTGTCAAAATTGAATTTTGAATGTTTTTTCAAATTTCCATTATACATCACTATCAATTAATTTTAATTTAACATGTATTATTACATTATCCATTAAAACTATGACCTCATTAGAGATTCTTTTTATAAGACAACATAGACCTAAGAAATAATATAAAAATTAATTCTTGCAGTCCATTTGGTTTTTCTTTATTCAATTTACTGAACTATTTCATTGCTCTTGTCCATGTTTCCCTAATCTAGCTTATGTTGAGTAATTTCCCTTGACTGAAAATGTCAAAATCCAACACATTGGAGATTTCCATTTATTGAAAAAATTGAAAGGACATTTGAAATGTCTTTTGAATGGTATACATTAAAAATTTAGAATTTGTAAAATTAATACATAGGTATACACACATATATAAACTTTGATAGCTACTATTATTCTTTGTACAATATTGAATCCAGCAATTAGTGTAAATGTAATTATGAATTACAATTCATTTCAATCATCTCTTTTTTTCTTCCTTCTTTTGGTACCAGGGATTGAACTTAGAACCTTGCACTTGGTAAGCTGTTACTTTTCCCGCTGAGCTATTTCCTTGGCCCCTCAATCATTTTCAAGTACATTTATTGAGGTAATTTTTAATTTCCAAAGCTATGCTACAGAAAATTCATATTGACATCATCACAATAAAAGTAAATGATTTTTAACTATTAATGAGCTTTGAAATATATTTACAGTATGATTACTATATGTTACCTGTTTTGCTTTTATCAGGATGAACCTCTGTCTCAGTTATTCTTTTCTCATTGCTAGGACAAAGACCTATGAGTATGAACTCAAATGAAGGAAGGAAAGGTTTATTTAGCTCACAGTTAGTGGAGGTTTCAGTCTATAGTTTGGCTTTTCTCTGGGGCTGGCTTTGCTCCTTTGCAGCTTTCCTCATGATCCACATTTCTGGATTTCCAGACTTCTGAAGTTTCCACTGAATAGGCTTCTCATTCACAGATTTACTTACTATGCTCTCAGGAGCACACAGCTTGGCCTCCCAGGCCTTCTTCTGAAATCTAGGGGGACCATCCTTTCCATCCTCTTGTTCCTATCCAGCAATGGAGATCCTTTCAGGTTTATTGGATCTTCCTTTCTGGTCAAACTCACAACATTTTAAATCATCCTCCTGGGTTTTTTCCTCTTGGTTCCTAAAATAAATCTGACTAAAAGCCCCAAAATATAGCCATGCCACTGCCTGAGCATTCAATTGCTTTGAAATTTTGTTTGTCAGATTAACCAGTCCACTGTGTTTAATCTTGGTCTCAGGCAAAGTCTCTGGACATGAGAAAAATGCAGAGAAACTTTCTTCCAAGGAATAACACAGATCAGCTCGAGTCCAACAACCAAGGCAGTCCTTTTTCCCTGAAGAAACCTCCCCAGCTTTGTCTCTATAGGCAGGGTTTCTGTCAGCATTCTGGTCTGAGCTCTGAACAGAATCTTCCATACAGAACAGCTAAATCTGTTCCAGTGCTTCTTTTGTAGGTAACAACATCTCCAAATCTTTTGTATCTCATTTCATAAACCATTCCCCAAATCTCTTAATCCACAACAACCCCACTCCTAGTACCAAATGCTGTCTCAATTACTCTTCTTTCATTGCTGGGACAAATAAAAAGAAAGACATCTAAAAAGAAAGAAGACTTTCTTGCATCAGGTAAGAAGAAAACTAGTTTTGAGTACCTAGTTATTCTATGTCAGCTTCTCATGATTTGTCTTACACAACTGGCACATTAATCCTGGAAGACAATAAAGATCAGTATACTTGGTACATGTCTTGTTCTACTTTTATTGGTCATGTATATTAGGTAAGGGAATAAGATTTGAACTCATTTTTTTTTATTCTTCAGGTTTATGTGAAGCAATTGTGCCAACTGGGTCCTCCATTGGTTCCCTAAAACCACTGAAGCCAATGGAAATCCAATGGGGAGGAGGAACACCTGATACAGTGTGCGGTTTTGGCCTCTGATTTTTGAGTTTTTCTGTGACTCATGCCATGGTAACCAGTGAACAGAGAGCCAGAAGATGCTGGGGACAAGCTGTGGAAAGCCTAGCTCTTGCCCCTACCTACCAGCATTTTCTTACTGCCTCCCACCTACAAATAGTACACTCAGCTATGAAATTATCAGATGCAGTGCAACCATAGTGCAGTCACCTTCCAAAATCCCTACTTCTGAATGCTTGAGACTTTGATTTTACTGGTTAGGAAACTTGGAGGACTTCAGTGAATAAATGTAAAATCCCACCACAAAAGCAGAGGTGAAAAGCCTACTAAACAAGACGAAGATCATAGAGAATTTCAGTATTTTCGGAAATGAAAAACCTCACCAATTTTATGCTGTTTTTCCAGAAAATTTTTAAACTCATTTTATAAACAGAGTTCAGGTCTTTTAATTTTTAAGAAATTCCTTAGTGCTTTTTCTATGTCATATAACTTAAGCAGTTTTGGCCAGTCTGTGAATATTTACTGTTCCTTTTTTGTTAAGAAAAATGGTCCAGGCCATCAAGATAGCTCAGTGGACTAAAGCACCTGCTTACGCAAACTTAGGTTAGCATAGGGACCATGGTTCAATCCCTGGCACCATAACTGTGCCAGTCCTGTCCCCAGGAATGTGTGCCTGTAATCCTAGTGTTTAAGAGGCTGAAAATGGGAGGGTCACTATGAGTCCAACCTGCATAGTAAGACCCTGTAACAACCAAATACATTAAAAAAAAAAAAAAAAAAAAAGGACAATGGTCCTTGACTTTTTGGCGGGCTATGGCTTATAATCCTTTGGATAATTTCATTGAGATATCCACATTTGAACACAAATTTTCATACTGGTTTTGTAGGGCATCTATGAAGCCATAAACTCAAGTTAAAGCGCTTACTACATTGTCTAACTGATATACCAAATGGGTGTATAATATATTTGGGTATTTTGTGCTTTTTCTTTTTTAAAATAAAAGAATTGATCATCTTGTATATTTTAAGCATTGATTTAAAATGGTTTTAATTTAATTATATGACTTGATAAAAAGTTATAGTCTCATGAGATCTGTGCCTCCACATGCTGGGAGCTTTGCAATTTGTATTTAATCTCAAGATTTTTTTTCTAATACCTGAATTTTCTAGTTCTTTGCATTTTTGTAATAACTTTTTATAACTCTGACTTTAGTAATAAGTAATATTGCAGAGTCATTTTCACAAAGAACAACCAGTGAATCTCAACTGAGACATTTGTGTCAGAATTAATCCTATTGACAGATTGTTTCTCCAAGATGTTCATAAGAACTTTCCTTAGGATACTTATTTATATAGTAATAATTTTTCATATAATATTTAAGAACTGCTTTAGACATTTTGTGATGTAATATCAAATAAGATAACATTTTATAAAGCAGCAGAGCTTAAAGTTATATTTTAATTCAACCTGAATTATATGAGGATCCACAAAAGTGAATAATTAACTAAGAAAAACTCACTATTAAGCCACAAAAAGTAATTAATAAATTTATCCATTATGCATCTGTTTTATTTAAGTAGCATAATTTGAATCTCATCATTCTAACAAAGACCTTCATGCCATAAAACATACAAACCACAACATTTTTTTTGAATTTTTAAAAATGTATTCATGTATCTGGTATAGGGTCTCACTACACAGCTGGGACTCCTAGTGATCCTCCTGTTTTCAGCCTCTCCAGTGCTGGGATTACAGGTGTGTGCCACCATGCCTGGACTTGGTGGCTGGCTCAGTACACCTAGGAGCGGTGGCAGGACAGGTGGTGCTGCCTGCATTTGCCAGGCAGGTGCTTAGTCGCTGTGCTATCTTGCCAGCCTCATTAAAAAAAATTAACTTTGCAGCTAGTGCATTTTGTACATGTTACCAAAAATTGTTCCCCAAAATCCCATCCTGATGACCATCCTGGCAATGATTGTTACTTTCATTGTGATGGTAACTTAAATTAATCTGTTTTGGCTAATCAAGGAACAGAATTTACCTACATTAATACAAGACTGCCTTCTTGAATGATCTTGTTCTGAAAAAATGCCAGATATTGCAGCTTGGATCTTAAATGCCCTCCAAAGACCTAGTTGCTAAAGGTTTGGACACCAGTCTGAGGTTCCTTTGGGAGGGTTGGAACCTTCAGCAAGTGGGATCTAGTGAAAGGAAGCTAGTGATGTGGGCACAGTCTTCAAAAACTTGCTAGGTCTCCCACCCCTTCCTGTCTGGCCCCTCTGTTGTTTTGGGGGCACTATCAGGTAAAGTGGTCTGCTTCACCACTTAGTTCTTTTGTGATGCTGCCACAGGACCAAAATCAAAGGAGCCAAGTGGCTCTTTGCAGAACTATGGGTTGAAATTTTTAAAACTGTGACTCAAAATATATCATTTCTCCTTCTCTGCTGATTTTCCTAGGCATTTTATCATAGCAATGGCATGCTTCCTAACACAACAGATATATCAGGTCCCTGTGAGTGTTAACAGCATTAGTGCATGTTCTTATGTCCACTGTCTTTGGCTTCCCAGGAATAGTATCCTCCTCTCCTGGCCACAAGCACAGCAATGTATGCATAGACATAACATACACATATATATTGCTGACCTGAACTCAGCTCTGGCACTTTGGATGTGACAGAGTAATATTTTGTTGTGTGTATAGAACACAATTTGCATGCCTGGTTTTCCATGGAAGGACATTGTGGTTGATTCCATATATCAGTTATTGTTAATAATTTTGCAGTAAACAAAAGCAAACAGGGATCTCTTCAAAGTGATTTCAAAATGCTATCATTTGAATATATATCCAGGAAATAGACAGCTGGATCAAATGGCAGTTCTATTTCCAGTATTTTGGTAAACCATGCTATTTTTCATAGTGGCTGTACTAATTTACATTCTGACCAGGAGTGTGAAAGAACTTCCTTTTCAATGCATCTTTGCTGGCATTTCTTTTTATGCACTTCAAAATACTGAAAGGAAAAGGATGTGAAGACCTCAACACATAAACATGATGCTATTTGTGGATATGAAATGTCAGTTGCCCTGCTTTGATGATTACACGTTCTATACATTTATTACATTGTCATACTGTATCCAATAGATAATTACAAATATGTCAATTCAAATGGGAAAATTTTTACAGATGTTCTCACCACAGGGAAAAATGACAAGCAGGCAAGACGATGGATATGTTAGTTAGTTTGATTTAATCATTCCAAAAATGTATGTGTGTATCAAAACATCACATTGTCCCTTTTAAACTATATGGTTATTTGTCAGTTAAAATTAATTTTTAGTTAAAATATTACCTTCTATTCAATGAGGCTTTCATAGTCATGACAAAAGTTGGCCAGAAGTAGAAGACATTATTTCAACTAACACTACCTTCATTATATTCTTGATAGAAAGAAAGTTGAAGAGAAAGAGCTGAACAGAGAATGTGCTTTTTCGCACAAATGACACTTGTTACTCTAAAACAGTTGAGAAAATTCCTGGAACCATGTGGCTGTTCATGGTAAGGACTTATTCAGGTGGCAGCCAGGATTCAGATGAAACTGGGGTTCAGTCTGCCAGTGACACAATCCATTGGCCATGCGTTGGTCAGTAACCCTACCCAGAATCATCATAGGCTGAGAACTACAGTCTTATACTGAAGTAGCCAATTCAGCTAAGGGCTTTACTTAATTTGAGATAAAAGAAGAGAATGGACATTTGGAGGAGAATTAATAGTCACAGATTCATCGTTGAGTCTGTGTATTAAAGAAAAACCTTTACTAAATTCTGGATACACCCTTTGGTACTGTTTTCTTGTCAGAAAGTCTTAGGTAAACTTCATTGATAGCTTTAATGTGAGTAATGTTAAAGACGAAAAAATAAAATGAGTTGCTCTTTTTAAAGTTTCAAATGTTCATATAAAACTCCAATTGCTGCTTAAGCTTGTTCTGATCCATCAATCTTTTAGATCTGTGGTTCATACCTATTAAAAGGATATAATACTTAAGGAAGTTAAGGTAGTTGAGTGAGGTATATTTGGATATTTTAAGTCATGTTTTATGATGAATATATTTGGAATACATCAATAGTATGTGTTTACATTTGATTAGAAATCCTGAGGTCTTAACTTCAAAAGGAAGATGATGTGAAGGTTGTAATTATTTTATAAGCAGTGCACAAATATTCTTAACAGCATATTTTAATTAACCTTATAGTTATTTTTAAGTGTGCTGAAAGTGTCATATTCTAAGTATAAAAAAATATTCTTTTTGCCTTCTCTAGTTTTGTATCAATTTATAGTGTGTTCAATCTTGATTTAAAATGAGATTATAGGATCAACACCTGTAAAAGGCTTTTGCCCTTACTGATTAAAAATATATTATGAAATAATAAGACAAATAATAGCTCATAACACTGTGAATGTATAATTAATAAAAGTGGGGACAAAAACATAAAGCTAATTCTTGTTAAATGTGTAAAAGTTAAAGGATGATGTAGTATTAAATTAAAATTCTTGATCTGAAGTTATGGTATAGAGAGACAGCACGGCCGACTCCGCCGTCCTGCTCCATCCCGCCCGCCCCCGCCCAGCCCCTGAGACCGGCCAGAGACAGCGCGGCCGACTCCGCCGTCCTGCTCCATCCCGCCCGCGCCTGCCCAGCCCCAGAGACCAGCCTGAGACAGTGGCTGACTCCAGCGGCCTCCTGGATCCCGCG
>PVKA01007374.1:0-45254 GCA_004027165.1 Ctenomys sociabilis
TTTTTTTTTTTTTTTTTTTTTTTTTTTTTTTTTTTTTTTTTTTTTTTTTTTTTTTTTTGTCTTTTTTGAGACAGGGTCTCACTATGCAGTTCAGGCTGGCCTTAAGCTCACTTTGTAGCTCAGGCTGGTCTCAAACTCACAACAATCCTCCTGCCTCAGCCTCCCAAGTGCTGGGATTACAGGCATGCGCCACCACGCCTGGCTTCAGAAGATATCTTAAGGACTTGTTGCGGTTGCTTTTCTAACCCCAATGGAAATATATCAAAACAAATGTGTCATAAATTAAATACACAAAATGTTAATATTATATACATGCAACAAACTAAGACCAACCTTAATCTAGCCTACTTTAAATATACTTATAGAATCTTAGCTTCCCAGTTGAATAAAATAAACATGAAGCCTACTAATAAAGAGTGTTGGATGTACCATGTAAATTATTGAAAACTAGATTGAAGGTCAAAACTATAGTTTTTGTGCAGGGACATTTTTGTACCATCATGTGGTAAAAATAATCTTAAAATTAACCAAGATCAAAAGGGGAATATCTTCATTTTATATAAGGGTAGAGGACATGTAAATTTAGTTTATCAGTGTGGGGCATTCTTTTCCTTTCTTTCTTTTTTTTTTTTTTTTTTTTTTTTGGTGTAACCAGGAATTGAACTCGGGCCCTTGTGCTTGACAGGGAAGCGCTTATTTCACTGAGCTATCTCCCAGCCCCCCAGGGTGGGGAATTCTGAAGAACTTGTGCCTCTTTTCCATTACTTGTTGGTCACAAATCAGGAAATGTCTCCACCACCTCCAGCTCAACCCAACTTGATAAGCTGTTTTTATAAGTTAAGGACCCATACTGCTACCTGTCTCTTGATACTTATGTGTATGTGATTAGAATTCAATAAGGCAATGGAATTTAATGTGTTTCTACATATATATTTCAGAATTTTAAATCCTGACTTATTAAAAAATATAAGATGCTAGTAGATGGATAGAAGTGTTTGTTTTGGGAACACAAAGAGAGATGTAAATTTTATTAGCAAATCTGAAAGTAGGATGAAGTAAAAACTGGTCCAGAAAATACTAAACACAGAGAAATTAAAAAAAAAAAACTGAAATATTGGGAGATAAAGTTGGGAGTTGAGGAAATCCTAGGAGAAGTATTAAATACTGCTTGAATGAATGTTTGCTGCTTATTAAATGAAAAGTTAATTCTCAGGGAGCATAGATACAGATTTCAAGTCAATGCATTTTTTCCCTCCTCAGCACAGACCTTTTATTGTTGTTATTATTCATTTGTTGAAACAAGATTCAGGCTAGTCTTAAATATATGGTGATCCTTCTGCCTCAGCTTCACAATTCACAAAATGTTTATGAAATATGAAACTTTCAATGACTGTTATTACTAATCAAATTAAAATTAATGTCATTTAGTTTTGAATTTTACATTTTTAGCTAAACATTAAACCACATAAACTTCACAGTTTTCATGATACAGATTTTCAAAAAGGAAGTTCTCATGATAGCTAATTCTTACAATTTTTCAGCATGAAAACTATCTTGTATCTGTAAGAGAATGCCCAGATTAAAGGTAAGAGTGAATGTTAAAGTATTAAGATATCAGATAGAAGAGAAGTTATATTAGAGATAGGAAAGAATTTTATTATTGATAATTTCATGCTTATTATTCAGAATACTCCAGAACAAAGTAAAAAATAAACTCTAAAACAGAGGACAGAAAAAACTAGAAAAGTGGTACAAAGTCCTATAAGACACAATGACATCCCTTTCATGACCCTGCTGGAATTCTAAAACTCTCTTAAAGTTCTACAAGAGTGCCAATAAATAGATCTATTCAGACTATGGGTGGTAATGACAGTGTGGGCACAGAAAAGGAAATAAATGAGGTGGCTAGATATAAACTATATTAAGTGTATACCTCAAAAAGCTAGCATGCTATTAAAATAAAGGACTTTTAATGTTTGAGGAGAGAGATATATTTACATTAATTTAAATATTATACAATGCATATATCTGTTGAATCCTCATATTATCGCATTAATATGGACAATTTCTAACACTTTTTAAAATTTGAAAATGAATTGAATTTTGGGTGCTGTCCTGATAGTTCAGCGCACTAAAGCACCTGCTTAGGCAGAGAGCAGCTGCTGGGGTTTAATCCCTGGAGTGCCATGCCAACCCTGCCCCTGGTGGTGGGCTGAAAGGGCGACTGAGGCTGGGCATGGTGGCACACACCTGCAATCCTGGCATGTGGGAGGATGAAAACAGGAGGACCATGACAAGTCTCAATCTACATAGTGAGACTGTGTCCTAAATACAAAAAGAAAATGAATTTTATGAATAGACCAGTGAATATACTACTTACCCATCAATAAAATTAAGGGAACGTAAAGCAAAGCAAAACAAGCGTGTATTGATTTCATGACGCAGAACAAACCATGATGTCACATGAAGAGCCCAATGGTAGTTGGTTGGCATCTTAGAGAATGCCTCACATATTTAATTGGAGATGATGAGAAGGGACTAATTTAATCAGTTTTTAAATTAGTTTAAGTTAGGTTGACATGAATATCAGTGACAGTGAGGTCCTTGCTGTCTTCTAGTTTATAATACAAATGAAAGGCAGTGTCACAGGTAAATAAATTTTACAGACTAAATTCAAAATGGGCTCAGGGATGACCGGGATGGTGGACTTTGAAATTAATTTTAGTAGGTTAAGGGATGCTTGGATGAGCCAGCTAGTTCTTTTGGTTTAACTTCTCCATGAAACTCTTGCAGTGCTGACTGGATTGTGCTGTGGGGTGCTGTCCTCATCAGTGGCTGGTTCACCATGGGCACAGCTGAGTGTGTTAGGAGGTGGGACCTAGCTGGGGAGGTGGGTCAGTGGAGCACATCCTGGAGAGCTGTGGCTTTGGCCAGGCCCCAGAGCTTTGCTTCTGGTCCCCAGAAGTGAGCATTTTGCTCCATGGAGTTTCCACTTGGGCCCAGCTGACCACTGACTGAAGCCTCTGCATCTGAGAGCAGAATGAGTCCTCTGCTCATTGAGGTTGGAATGTAATTCTTTGTAGAGTTTTATCTTGGTTTGTTTTATCAGAATTGGGAAAGCTGTCCAACAAACCTAACCACTGGGCAAGCATTTTTCTGAATTCTGCTTCCAAGGATGATTCCAGAGATCATAGGCATTTGAATGAATGGACAGTGGACTGATTCAAGCAGATCTGTTCACTTCTGTGCTTGGCAGCGGGCACTGTCCAACTGACTGTGAGCACCCAGAAAAATAAAATGACAGCAGCAAGACAATTTCCTATTCTCTGTCTGTCTGACTATCTCTGTCTGCTGTCTGTGCGCTCTCTCTCTCTCTCTCTCTCTCTCTCTCTCTCTCTCTCTCTCTCTCTCTCTCTCTCTCTCTCTCTCTCTTCCTTTTCTAGACCTGATCCATTTTATTCTTCTTTCCTCTAACATCAAAAATCCCAACTTTCAACCTTAAACTCCGGACTTTCTATAGAATTCCCACCATTTCTCAAGTGCTCACTGTTGTACTGAGTTACACTACTGACGATCTTCATTATGTACTTGTCAGTTGGCCTATTCTAGAACTTCTCAACTTCGAAACCTAATAATTGGAAATTTCACCTAAAGTGTACTGTCAAAAACACATTTATCTCTATCTCCATCTCTCTTATTTATTATGAATCTCTGAGAATATTTTTCAATGCAATGGTATTCTTCAGGTAGCATGCTCTTAGCTGTGTGTAGGGAAACACAACAAAGTGAGAAATTCTTATTAAACTGATGAATGCTGACCTTGACATAAGATAATTATCAGTAATCAGTGTTAAGCATATAATATACACATATGTAAATTGTTCTCAAAATAATCATCTGCAATATAATTATTATTGCAAATAATCTTACAGCTAAGGAAGGTAAATACGTAGGAAGTGTACTGTGTTGAGATTACACAGATAGAAGATAGCAAATTTGGAATTTAAAGTAACTAAAATTGATTCCAGAGTAAAAGTAACAAGTCCATATGCTGGTGCCCCTCCATTTGTTACTATATTTTGTTAGATTTCTGCTCACAAACTTCAGAAGATAATGCAAGACAAGCAAAGATGACATTCGAAGGACTATGCAGATGTCCTTTAAAGTGCAAAGGCTTACTGAAAAAGACATCCAGCTCTTCTCTTGTCCTGTTGAGGAACAAAAGAGCATTTTCTGGAAGATGAATCATATGTGCAAGTTTCACTTGGTGCAGGACACCTTGATTTGCTTCTCTGTTCTGACACCAGTAGGTCATTGATTCCTGTCCTTTCCTTTGTCTAAGACAAGAGTTGCTCTTTTAAAACTGGATAAAATATATGAAAGGAAGAAAAGATTTTGCAGTGTGTTTAAAATTTCTATTTTGTTTGGGGAAAAGTTTGTTTCAAAAATTGCCAGATTTCCCTTTGTTATGGGGAGAGGCAGTACCACAAGATTCCTTAATATTGCAGTAATCAATCCATGCTGCATAATGTCTTAAGTCTTTTCAACAAATGTTCATGGTGCGTTGCCAAGACGCAATAAAAGAAAATTAAAATAACCAAGGGGACATAATTAATGACATCTCCTTCTGAAGAATGCTTTTAAATAAGTTTCTGTCAGAAAACCATTATCCAAAACATTTAGGGATTACACATTGTGTCACTAATAAATGATGTGGGTACAATGAATTGAGAGCCAATGCAAGTTGGATAAGTACTCCAGAGTGTAAAGGAAGGGCCTCCTCAGGAGATATGTCGGCTGTCCTTCATCACTCCACACAAATTCTTGAGGACATAAAGGAGAGTTTAGAAATGACTTAAAAGATCTGTGGGTATGAGTATGTGGCATCAACCCACTACCCAAATTCAAACTGTCTTTAGTAAAGAAAGATGATCCACTTTATAGTGGTTGTCATGTAGAAGCAGATGTAGCCCACACCTACTCCTCTCTCTTTCCTCAGAGGGTATTATATGCAACTTGTCATGGAGAGATTAGCACTCAATGCATGCAGCAATTTTCATGGTTCAGGGCTTTGTATAAATATTACAGCTTCATTTAGAGGCATGGCTGGTTAACTGATATGTGCAAAATTTCATTCCTCCACGTAGCGGAGAATAGCACAGAGAAAATGTGAAAGGAGTGGTATGTAGACACGAAATAACAAGAAATAGTGAAATGGATCTACTTTCAAGAATTTCAGTACTGACCCCTTCAGATCCAGGCTAGGCAGCATGAGTGAGAACTTCCTCTAGGCTCTTGGGAACCCTTCACCCTTCCCTTCTGAGCCAGCCCAAGCCAAGGCCCAGAAAGTATGTGGGAAAGCTTCCAGGATCCCCTGCACACCAGCTGGAAATCCATTGATCCAGCCCAGGTCCACCATGTGAGTGAAACCTTCTGCCACATTCTCTGGACCCCTCCACACCTGCAGACCCAGACCAAGCCCAGGCCCTATAAGTGTGTCAGAAAGCTTCCACACTCCCCTGAGCCTGCTTGTCCCATCTAGACCTAGACAAGGCCTGGCATACAGGCCTGGGGTGAAACTCTTCAGCTGAAGTCTGTGCCGAGAGAGTAAGGGCCAGAATCACTCAGGAGCAGAACATCTTGCCAGGGGGGCAAAACAGGACTGTAGCAGGAAGAAGCAGAACAGAGCATCCAGAGCCAAGCGTGGCACAACTGGACAAATTCAAACATTGTAGATCTACACCTGAATATCAGTAGGTGCTAAAGTTATGACTGCACCAAAGCTCTAAAAAAGGTCAGAGGACAGTGCTACAGAAAATGACAAAAAGAAGGAGCAAAATGCAATCTCAGGCCCCAAGTCTACCCTGAAAAGGTGCAGAGGACACTAGCACAGAAGAAATTGTGAATCACACAGCTGAAATCTCTGGATCAAAGGTGTCTGAAATAAAGAAACAACTGTAGAAATGTATAGAGGAACTCAGATTAGAAATAACCTTATAAATAAAAAATGAAATCTCTGAATTAATAACATCTGAAGTAAAGAACCAAGTGCAGAAACATATGAAGGAAAACCACTCTGAAAAAAACTTTTCAGTAAAAGTATTAATAAATACTTCCAAAGAAGATACTGCTAAAAGAAATAGAAATTAGAAAAATGATGGATTCCTTGAATGAGCAATACACAAAAGAAATAGATTGCAAAAAGACAGTCAAAGAGATAGAGGGGAATTTAAAATCTCAATCATAATCTTACAAAACTGTTTGAATGAAAATGAATGTAAGAGTTTCAGATCTTGAAGACGCTACCACAGCTAGTGAAAAGGTAAGAAAAGACCAAAAAACTAGGAAGCAGGAAAAAATAATTCATCATCTGCAAGATGATGCAAAGATGAACAATGTGAGACTAATATGCATCAATGAAAAAAGAGTCAATATAAATGATATAAAAAGAATATGGGCAGAAGTAATAGCAGAAAATGTCCCAAATATGAGGAAACAATCTGACATTCAGGTAACTGAAGTGTACAGAAATCCAAATAAGTTCAACCCAAATAAAAACACACCGAGACATACAAAAGTCAAGATCTCAGAAAATCCAGAATAAGAATAGTATACTAAAACCCATGAGAGAAAAGAGCAGATCATGTTTAAAGGAAAATGCACCACAATAACGGGCAACTTCTCTTCACAAACCATAAAGAGCATTAAACAGAGTACTTCCAGTCCTTATGAAAACAAATTCCAGAACAGAATACTACACCCTGAAAAACTCTCTTTCAAGTTTGATGGAGAAATCAAATGCTTTCCTTACAAAGAACAACTAAAGAATTTCATGATGAGAAAACCAAATTTACAGAGACTACTAAAAGATGTTCTAGAGAGGGACCACAATGATCAGAACACCACGAATGATAAAAGAAGGAACCCACTAAATAGGGCAAATAATTAAACACAGGAGAAAAAAGAGTACATAACAGCAGGTAAACAACATGTTAATTGTAAGTCAATACATCTCATTTACAGTAATCAAAGTAAATGGACTCAATTCACCAATTAAGAGAAATAGACTGGCCCAGTGGATTAGGAAACAAAATTGAACAATATGCTATAAAGAAGAAACACACTTAACTCACAAACACATTCACAGGCTGAAAGTCAAAAGATGGAAAACAACACTGCACACCCCAGCACTTCAGAAAAAAGCAGGGGTAGCAATTCTGTTCTCAGACAGTCTCAACTTCAAACTAAGAATGATCAAATGAAATAAAGAAGACCACTATGGTTAGGGGAAAAATTCAAGAGGAAAAGTTAACACTCATAAATATGTATGTGACACAGTAGCACCCAATTATATAACACAAATCTTAATG
Source organism: Ctenomys sociabilis (assembly GCA_004027165.1). Taxonomy (NCBI): domain Eukaryota; kingdom Metazoa; phylum Chordata; class Mammalia; order Rodentia; family Ctenomyidae; genus Ctenomys; species Ctenomys sociabilis. Next base: position 7,371 of record PVKA01007374.1, read on the forward strand.
GACATGGAAAAATATAAAATTCAATACCACAGTTTTAACAGGAGGCCTTAACACACCCTTATACCAAAAAGATAGGTCAAGCAGAAAAAAAAAAATTATTAAAGAAATAGCAGAAGTGAACGAGAGCTTGGAACAAATGTACTTATTGGACTTATACAGAGTGTTCCACCAAACCACAGCTGAATGCATATTTTTTTCAGCTGCACATGTGTCATTTTCTAAAATAGACCACATCCAATCCATAGGTCATACTTAAGTATATGCAAAAAAATAGAAATTAGCCCATGCATATTATCTGAGCACAGTACAATGAAACTGGAAATAAATGACAAAATAAATGAGAAAACCCCCATAAATACATGGAAATTAAGCAACACCCTACTCCACAATCATTGGGTCACAGATGAAATTAAACAAGAAATGGAACAATATCTGCAGTTTAGTGAAAAGTCAAGCACAACTTATCAGAATTTATGGCATGTGGTGAAAGCAATTCTTAGAAGGAAAATCATAGCTATGAACTCACATATTAGGAAAGCAGAATGGGAACAAATAAGCACCCTAATGTTGCACCTCTGAGTCTAGAAGAGAAACAGCAAACCAAACCAGAGCCCAAAGACAGGAAGAAATCATAAGTATTAGAGCAGAAATTTATTCAATCAAGACAAAGAAAACAGTTCAAGAAATTAATGAATCAAAAAGCTCATTCTTTGAAAGATTAAATAAAATTAAAAAGCCCTTAGTGAACCACATCAAAAAGAGGAAAGAAAAAATTCAAATACAAGCAATAAGGAATGAAAAGGGCATGAATACCACAGACTGAGTGTAAACTCAGAAGATTATCAATAGCTACTTCAAGAATCTTTACTCTTACAGAACAGGACACACAGAAGAAATGGACAGATTCTTAGAAAGGCACAAATTGCCAAAACTAAATCAAGAAGATATAACAAATCTTAATAACTCAATAACAGAAAATGAAATAAGAAATATAATAAAAAAAAGACAAAGATTAATCCAAGTCCTGATGGATTCACAGCAGAATTCTACAAGAAATTTACAGAACATATAATCCCTATACATGTTAAACTCTTCAATGAAATTGAAAAGGAAGCAAATCTCCCAAAATCATTCCAGGAAGCAAGTATTAATTTTATGCCAAAACCAGGGAAAGACACAACTAAAAAGGAGAGCTACAGGCCAATTTCCCTCATGAACATAGGTGCAAAAATCCTCAATAAAAACTCCTAAATGCAATACAGCAAATCATCAAGTAGATAATACACCATGACTATGTAGGATTCAACCTAATGATGCAAGGATGTTCCATTATTCATAAATCTACAAATGTAATACACCATATCAATAAAGTGCAATCTAAAAACTGCATGATCATCTCAACTGATGCAGAAAAGGCTTTTGACAAAGTCGAACACTCATTCATGTTCAAAGTCCTACAGAAAATTGGAATACATGGCCTCTACTTCAATCTTATAGAAGCCATTTAAGACAACCCATTGCCTAACATGATTCTAAATGGGGAAATACTGAAATCTTTTACTTTCAGATCTGGTACAAGACAAGGATGTCCTCTATCATCACACCTATTCAAGGTAGTTCTGGAATCATTAGCTAGAGCCATTAGAAAGAGTAGTTTAAAAAGAAGTTAAAATATCATTATTTGCAGATGACATGATACTTTACTTGGAAGCCACAAAAATGTCCAGCAAGAAGCTACTAGAATTAATACACAAATTCAGTAGCATAGCAGGATACCAAGTCAATACCGAAAAGTCAATAGAATTCCTCTACACGGAAAACAAACACACTGAGAGGGAAATTAGAGTAGCAATAACTTTTACAATGGCACTGAGAAAAATGAAAAACCTTGGAATTAATATAACTAAAAAAGTCAAAGATCTTTTCAAGGCAAATTACAGTACTCAGAAAAAAAGAAATTGTAAAGGATTTCAGAAAATGGAAAGATATTTCCTTCTCCTGTATAAGAAGAATCAGCACTGCAGAGATGACCAAAGTCTCAAAATTTCTGCACTGATTTAATGCACACCTTATCAAACTACCCACAACATGCCACACAGAGCTAGAAAAATCATTCATAAAATTTATTTAGAACCAGAAAATACCTAGAATAGCAAAGGTGATACTGGGCAATAAACTTAAAGCAGGAGGCATTAAAATTCCTGACATCAAATTATACTACAAGGCTACTGTGATAAAATTATCATGGTACTGGCAATGAAATAGACATGAGGATCAATGCTATAGATTAGAAGATGCAGAAGCCTCTGTGAGCATATGAGCCACCTTATGCTTGACAAGGTGGACAAGCAAACTAAATGGAAGAAAGGTAGCCTCCTTAACAAATTGTGCTGGAAAATCTATCTCTCTACATGCTGAAAAATAAAACTTGACCCCGGTATACTACCATGCACCCAGCTAAGTCAAGATTGATTAAAGATCTGAACATTAAAACAGAAACATTTAATATCCTGGAAGAAAAATTAGGAGAAAATCTTGGAGACATAGGGCTAAAGAGTTCATGAACAAAGACCAAGTCGCCCAGTAACCCTTGAAAGAATTAACAACTAGGACTTCCTCTTATTGAGAAGTTATTGCATGTCAAAAGAAATTACCAACAAAGTGAAAAGACAGCCCATAAATTTGGAAAGTATCTTGACTAATAAGCACTCAGACAAAGGTCTGCTCTCTAGAATTTATAAAGAACTAAAAAACATTAGAGCCCGTAAATTTAAGTACCCAGTCCAGAAATGGACATCCAAGATGAACATACACTTCTCAAAGGATGAAATTAAAGATGCAAATAAATACATGAAAAAATGCTCCACATCAGTAGCCATCTGGGAAATTCCAATTAAAACAACACTTAGATACAATTTCACCCCAGAAAGAATGGCTATCATAAACAAATCAACTAACAACAAATGTTGGAGAGGCTTTGGGAAAGAAAGAACACTTCTCCACTGCTGGTGGAAATGTAGACTGGAGCAACCATTATTGAAATCAGTGTGAAGATTCCTTAAGAAACTAGGACTGGAAATCCCATTTAAATCTACAATCCCACTACTGGGAATTTCTCTAGAGGATCTGAAAACATCATATCATAGTGGTATATGTGTACCTATGTGTATGACAGCACAATTTGTGGTAGCCAAATCTTGGAAATAACCAAGATGCCTGTCATCTGAGGAATGGATGAAAAAGATGTGGTATTTTTATATAATGGAGTATTACTCAGCTACAAAGAATGATAAACTTGAAGTCTTCATTTTTAAGTGGATGCCATTTGAAGATATACTCATAAGTGAAATAAACCAGACCCACATGTATAAATATACTCTCCCCTAGTATAAGAAATCAAAAGATGAAATAAAAATAGAAAACTATAACAGAATTAAAAGGAACGCAAGAACTGAGGATTAGAAAATGAAGAGAGGACAAGGGCAAAACCTAAGAAACATGACAGGGGCAAAGCCATACATTTATATGTAAGAGATGGGGAAGGCATTGTTCCTGAGAATCTTCAGCAGGTTTTCAAAAATTGCAGTTTATTCGTAGGATGCTCACCCTGGGTGAATATGCTGATACTTAGGAACTAAGCAACTGCACTGAAGATAGCAATCTGTACTGGTACGGTCATGTTTGGAATGCCTGCCATGCTGGTCTTCTAAAAACGTATTGCTTGTCATGATATACCAACTAATGCCATACTGTCAAGTAAAAGTTTGTTTAAAAAAAGGGTTATAACTGAAAACAAGAGACAGGGAAACAAATGTTACAGGACTGTTCTGCTACAATGATGTATATAGTTAGATTTCTAGACTTCATTATAAAAATATGTAATTGTTTATAAATTTTTAAAAAATGTATTGGTGTTGTAATTTTTTTCATATTCTATGGGGACTTAAATGTTACCATATCAATACTTGATGAAAGATGCAAGCCAAAGATGTTTCATATTGAGACAGATAGTGAGGTAAATCTTAAAAGCCTATGTTGTAGGGTAATAACAATAATCTTCTCTTCTGGAGAGTTAACAACCTAAGTTTGCAGTCCAAAACTCAGAGAAAAAGAATGGCTGCAAGGACAGTCAACATTTTGGCCTAAGCCTTTCAAGGTCACTGAAGACTCAGGGCATAGGAGAACCTGTACTGTAACATCATGTAACTCTTCTGTGTCCCAAATTTTCTGATCTAGGAGATTATGGATCCACAGAGGAAAGTGATAGATGATGTAGAGTGTGTGTAAGGAGAGTCACATAAAGAGAAAACGTTCTCTCAGGCTTCCATAGAGAGAAAGCTGGTCAAGTTATGGCCATGATTTATTCACGTGGCTGACACTGACAAAGGATCTACAAACTGCTGTACAGGGTTTCAGGCTAAATTCTGAGGTAATTTGATACCTTGGCAGATTCAAAAGTTATATTTCTTATTATATAGTTCTTATTTTATGTTGGTCTTAACCAATCAACAGAAAAATGTAAAACTCAAGTATAAAATGTAAAGCCATATTAATATGCTGAGAAGTAAAAGGCTTAAGTCAACAACTTCTGACATTGCCAGTCTTACTGAAAATCCACTGCTATTATGGGCTACTGGACTATATTGAAATATTTTGCTGAATTTGCACACCTATAATATTTAAATGACAATAGAATACCCTTCCCTGACAAAACTAACAAAAAAGGGGATACAAATGAACAACTATTTTGTATCTCTATATTCAAAATAGTTAGGAGAGATATACAGCTACATTCTCAATTCAATGACTAGAAAAATTTGTTCTAGTAGTGTTTGTGGACAGGATATCATGGTTGCTTCTTGTACAATGAATAACCACTAAGACAACAATATGCAATGTATTAATTATTGAAAGTGTCCTACTAATCAGTTTTGAAACTGTTTCATTGCTATTTGTTTCTCAATGAAATTCTTTTTTAAAAATGAGAATTGCAGTACTAATGTGGCAGGATATTAGGACATGGCCAGATTGCTGGGGCTGTGGGCATGGTTGCCAGGCATGGAGAGCTGGGACACAGGTGCCCAAGGGCTGCACCTCGGACCAGCCAGAAAGTACTTTCTTCAATCTTCTTGTGTGAAAACACACCTAGATCAGATGTCAGCCCGAGAATTGGATGATACAAAGTCTTGGGCCATTAACTTTGTGACCTCTATGCTATCTCTTCAGGGGCCTGCTTTCATTCTGCAGATTGTACTTCTTTGCCCACCTTTAATAAATGCACAGCTTCACTACCATTTCCACTTTCCTTCTCTATGCAATGTTCAGTAAATCAAGAAACTCTAGAAGAAGCCCATGGCACCCAGGCACAGGTCACACAGAGAAGGAGATTCAATGCACAAGAGACAGAAAACAGAGCTCTGTGGGCCATTGGGCCAGAAAAGGAGACTGCAGTATCTCAGGATGTCAGATATGGACAGGGATGAGGACACAGTTGATGGTCCAAAGAGGTGAGAGTCAAGAGTTTCTGCAGGTGCAAAGAGAAACTGGGGTGACTGTGTGGCTAAACAAGGGAGTTTTGTGTATATATACTTTTAATTTTTTATTATAAGACAGTACACTACTTACTAGCATGGAGTTTGGAAAATTGATTTACAAACCAAAGGTAACTCCATCATATCCAGAATACGAGGGGTACCCTGACATTTTTGTTCACTTAGTCCCCCTAAAATAATCTGTGATGGCTACTTTACCCTTACAATTAAATTTATAAGATCAAGTTTGTTCCAACTTCAGTGTCATTTCCAGAAAGCTTGCTTCTGTTTCAGTTATGCATGCTATTTTATGAATAGAGCCAGTTTTCTTTTTTTCATTCAAGTGTTGATTAGAATTTCTGCTTAAAAAATAGAGCCAAAATGAACCTTCTATGTCACTGCACAGAACTCTTGTCTACCAAACAATGCTTGGCTTTGTGAACACAGAGATCATGAAGGTTTCCACCTTGTGTCAGTAATACTAGTTTTTAATGTATCTGCACCACACTGGAGAATTTTGATTGTTGCTATTTTCTCACCTTTAACATTTTAGTACTTCTGGTGATTTTGTAGTAATATTTATAATAACTTTAATTTGTATCTTTTTATTCATAAATATGGGCAATCTTTTTTTAAAGTTTTACATTTTAGCCCTTTTGTGAAGCCTCTAATCATTTATATTTTCTGCTAAAATATTTACATTTATATCCTATTACATTTTGAAAATTAATAATAAATGTGATTCCTCTGTCTAATGTGCTACCAATATCTTTCTACTCCATGCAAATTCAGTAGAAAACCATGTCATTTAATTACTAAAGTTTTCTATTTTAGCTAATGTAAATTTATGACTTCCTTCTATCTTGATTAATGTTTTGTTATTTAAGAAAACATAACCAAAAACAAGGTAATAAAATTTTTGGCTATAGAACTGTTTACAGATTTCATTTGTTCCTTTTAATTTAGTTCTTCAGCAAATTATTTTTATATATAGCATGGGATAGGATTCTGAGTACATTGTTCTCCAATACAGACAGCCAATTTGCATAGTCTCATTATACAAAAGGCCACCCTTTCAATTCTTCTTATAAATCAGGTTACCAAGTAACTAAAGATCAGTTTTCAGAAGTTATTCTCTTTTATTGTCTACACATTCTATCACTGTGCCAAAATGACTGTGTGTTATTTACTAGGTTTAAAAAATTCTGATATTTACAGTACAAATCTCTCAACTTTATACTTCTTTGGGATTACCTTAGCTACTTTTTGTTACAACTCAATGAAAAATCTAGTCTATTTATTTGGAAAACAATGGCTTTTAATTTGAATTTAATTGAACTTACAGATTAATTTTAGAATAATTAGTATTCTTATGGCACCTCATCTGTACATCAATAAATAGGCTTCATCACGTGTTTTTCTTAGATCTTCTTTAATTTCTCTTAGTTATAGTTTAAACTTCTTAGTGTAGGTAGAGATCTTGTGCATGAGTCAGTACAATTCTTCCTAGATGATTCATGTTTTAGTACTAAAGTGAAGTTGAAAGAAGCAGAAATCCAAAGATGCTTCAGTAAGAAAATAGACAAAGATGGTACACTTGTACCATGGCATATTGCCTAATGTTTACAAGAAACAGTGGAAGATTTTATTTTTTCCATGATGCTCAAATAATGGTATTATCTAGCCACACATGAAGGGAGAGACCAATATTCAATGCATAGTGCTAGAAGTAAGAGTTAATTATCAAAAGCTAGAAAATATAACAGCAATTCTACAACATTATGGAAAAGCCAATACTATAGTAAGATATCATTGATGGTAAAAATAGGAGTGAATGCTAGGATTGGAAGAAGGAGAGCTTGAAAGGGAGTGAAAACATTGGATTTTGAGGTACTTTTGAGGGTAGTGAAATTCTTCTTTATACTCTTGTTATAGTAGAAACCAAGTGTTCATCAAAACCAGTACAATATAACCAATACAATAAGATCATGAAAAAATACCATTATCAACTTGGGTACCCAAAGATATAAGAAAGCAATCTAACTTTATTATAAATGTATTTTCAAAACTTGATTTGAAAAAAGGTGAGGAAAATGATAATCTAGGCAACTTTCTAATTGAGTAGCATATACACTATTAAAGACAAAAGAATATATGTGAAGGTGTAAAGGCACAGTATCATAACCAATAAACTTGTTTCTCACCAGCTGCGGGGCAAGGAGATGTAGTGTTTCAAGCAAGCTTGAATGAAATGTTGAAATGGCTTCATATCACCGTGGCTCATCCGATCACACGTTGCACTAACAAAAGATTTTAATAACCAAAAGGAAACTTGTGAGAGCTGCAAGGGCAACTTCTACGCTGGCTTCACAATAATTCTGAAACAATAAAACTTATCAAATAACTTTTTTTTCCCAAAATAAAATGAAACATTTTTTGTAACTGCCTTATTTTTCTGTAGGGTGTTATTGGACAACACACTCCATGTTCTTATGACATTGTATCCAGAAACACCATTTGATCTGTTGTCAGTGGGACCTGTTTTAGATTTGCTTTTGGATCTGCTTTCATGAAAGTTGTATCCTTTGAGAATAACGTCCGTTGCCTCCTCTGTTCCTATTAGTGAATCTTTGTTTTCATTTATTTAGCATACAACCTTGATTTGGCCTCCGTCCCATCTGCAATTTCCTTTTCTGTAAAGTCCCAGTCCGATTTTGGAATAATAGTGATTGTAGGCTGAGAAAAATTCAGGAATTTTTTTCTCTTTTTGTTTTCCATGGAAATGTTCAAGGTGAATCTGACTCTTTTCTTAAATATTTAGCAAGGGTTACACATGGCTTTATATAGGTTGGGTGTTCATCCTCGTTATTCACCAAGAAGCTACGAAGTAAAGCTACAATGAGATCCCACTGCAGTGCCGATATTTTTTAAAAAAAGTATTCTCAATAGATAAATCACTGAAGCTAAGAATTAGATCTTTAGATATGTGAAGTATAATTTATCCTATAAATCCTGGTCAATAAAGTAAAAGGAAAAATAAGGTGAGACACGGCAAATAGAAAAATAGACAAATATGTAGATGAAAAATCTAAATAGTTCTAAGGACTACAGCTTGAATTTTCAATTTTGTAAGGACACATTTTTAAAGGCAGTTATTTTTAAATTTAATCAGATCCATGTATTAAAATATCTTCATTGAAATACATCCTTAAGAAAATGAAAAAGCACATCATAGACTCAGAGAATAGATTTGACCACATATTATATACTGACGCATTCAGAATGCATAAACAGTCTTCAAGCAGCCATAATGAGAAACAACCTAATTAAAACTTAAGAGCATTTTTGACCATTTTTTTCACAAAAGATGTTAAACAAATGACTAATAAACATCAAAATGTTCTCAACATCTCTATTTATTATGAAATTGCAAATATTAACATTAGGTTGTTCTACCACATACCACCAGGCAGATAAAATAAAACAGATATAGTACACTAGCTCTGGCAGAAAACACGGCAATTGGAGTCTTCATATATTATGAAGAGCAAATTGCTACACACAGTGGGAAAGCAATTAGGTAGAATTTATTAAAAGGTAAATGTAAATCTACAGCAGAATCCAGGATTTCTACCCCTCAGAAAATATTCCCAAAAGGCAAAACAAATGTGCCAATATACAACGTTATGTACAAAGGCCAGTACCTCAGAAACATTACAAAATGCCATCTATATTGAAATGGCAATTATGTTTTCATAGAGAACCAAGTTACTGATCTATGTCGCATGACAGACGAAACTCACAAATATTGTATTTGCAAAAGAAGTCAGAAACAAAATAAGATACAACTCATCAATCTGTTTGCATGCTGCTTAGGAATAGGTCAAAATAATGTATATTTTCAATTTCTCCTCTGTTCACTGCATGGACATTTCTTGCAGCTCACAGAACCTTCTGGAGTTATACAAGCGTTCTATAGTCTGAGGTTTACTCAGGCGAGCTCATATGCAGAATTCTTTGAGCTGCGTGTACAAGATTAGCTCCCTATTCAAATTACACTTAAATGAGATGAATGATTAAAGGCAGAATGAAGAAAGGAGCATCTACTTTGCTCCCCAGTCCTGTCCATGGGAAGCCTCGGTACCTGAACAGTGAATGCGCCTATCGAGCTGCACACTGTGCTGAGTACCAGGGGATCCATTGCCCTGTGAGGCAGCAATAGGAAACTCACACAATCGTGGGTCCCACTCAAGGTACCACACTATGCACCTCTCAGACATTTTTTTTTAAATAATATAAAATCTTGCTATGAAAATTAATGGTAATGATGTCTCGAGAGATTAAAACTTCTTTTCTACCTTGAAACAACAGCTCTTATATGGCTCATCTATTACATAAGAAGCAATTTCTCTAATAAGAAAATATGTAGTTGAAGAAATTACAAAGTGGAATCATAAATTCTGCCCATTGATAGGAGAGATACCCTTGTGTATCACTTTGCGCTTTGCTCTGTTGGAAGTCTACTTTCCTAAGATGAGAATTTTTCTGCTAAGGGACAAAATAAAAATTCTATCAAACCTAAGGATTAGATCCTGTCGGTCATTATATAAGTTGAGGAAGAAAAGAGCTACTATTCTGATAGTGGTAATCTTTCCAATTATTCCCAAAACATCTGCTTGGTGCTATAAAATGGGAATGAAAAGACATGTCTGTAATATACGATACTTAGTAGGATTTTTAGTCTTGTTAATACCATAAATGAGCAACTATAGCAGCTGGATCTTGACAAGAGCATACTATATAAATTACACCCCATTGGGATATAGTTTTTCTTTTCTTGTTTTATGGAACTGGGCATTGAACTCAAGCCTTTGCATTTCCCAGGGAAGCACTTATTCCACTGAGCCATCTCCCCAGGGCCGCTGGGATACAGTTTTGATTTATGCCACAAATGAATCAGTCCAGACTAGTCGAAGTGTTCTAAAATGTTAAAGGGGATTTTGCAGTGGCTCGTAAGGCACAAAAAGCATGTATAATATAGATATATTTGCAACAAGTACAATCTCTCTGTCTCTCTGTTTCTGTCTCTGTCTCTCCCTCCCTCCCTCTCCTTTTCCCTGCCCTGTGCAAGATAGGATGAAGCACATTAATGTTAGTGCAGAGACATGTGGCATAGAAAATGGACTAGAATACAAGCTGTGATATTCAGAAAGTATGCTCTCAAAATCACACTATCTCCAGATGGTCACGTGACTGCCTTTCTTCATCTAAAGTGATTTCTACTCCCCTCTGACTACACTCTTCACAAGTGAACTGTACTGACCACTTTGAGCTCAGACTATCGGGGGAGACCTTCAAACATGACTCTGGTAGTCATATATATATATATATATATATATATATATATATATATATATATATTATTCTTTTAATGAAGTAAATTGGATGCATGTATCACATTGGTCCCAGGAGATCTCTAGAAAAATCCAGCCTCATGCCTTCCATGCAGCCTGCCTGACAAGGCTCTCTACCTATGGCTGTCACCAGCACCTTCACTCACTCTGCAACCACCTCCAAACTCAAAGCCTAATGTCAGAGTTAGCTTTTGAAAGAAGAGATATAGAATACAATGTATATTGTATTATGTGGTATAAATTTTTAGAAAAGAGACAAAATTGCATACCATTTCATTAGTTTCCCTTGCTTTTAGTGATAAATGTTTATTTTTAAAAAAACACTGAATAAAGGAGATAGGGTTCAGAATTCCAGAGTTCATTACTTCATGACTTTAGAAAAATCACATCATCTCCCTGGATTTCATTTTAGTCTACAGAATAAATGCTGCATGAGTCAACACTGCTGTGCTAATAATTCAATCATTTGCATTGTTCTATTAAAAAAATCTGACATTTTATGCTTTTCTGCTTCCCTTCTCTTTCCCGTTCATCCTGGGTATGGCCTCTTCAGCACATTGTTTTCGCATATATTATACAAATTATATTTTCATCTAGTTTCTATGGTGATCAGTGAAACTCAAATCCTTAGTTCTAAATCTTGCTCTTATTGAAAATAATTCTTATTGTGCCTGCTTCACCCTGTGGGGTACAGAGAAATGTAAGAGTTGTTAGTAGGTGGTTGTTGATAATCTGAACATTTCAGTTGATGTGCTGGAATATGCAATAGAGAAAAACAGATGCATAGAAGAAAAATTTCAACAAAGCAGGCTTTAATAATTTTAAAATAAGATGGTATGGTGGGTTAGAGACTGATACCATAAAGGAATGCATCTTTGACTTTATTTCAGCAAGAAACTAACCAACTATGTGGTGAATTTTTACTTCTGAAAACTCAGAGAACATTTAAAGATGTAATAAAATGTCAAGGTAGTTAGTTCTTAAGTATTATTCTCTGTCCCTGTCTCTGTCTCTGTCTCTGTCTCTCTCTCTCTCTCTCTCTCTCTCTCTCTCTCTCTCTCTCTTTCCCTCTCTTTCTCTTCTTGAGACTGGGTCTCGATATGCAATTCAGGCTGGCATTGAGCTCACTTTGTAACCCAGACTGGTCTCCAACTCACAGTGATCCCCCTGCATCAGACTCCAGGTGCTGGGATTACAGGTGTGTGCCACTACACCCAGCCTCTTAAGTACAATTCTTGTCTGTTTGAGTGTCAAATTATACATATACATGATGTTGGCTCTTGATTTCTCTAATCCCAGCCTGCAGTCTGTTCTAACACTTTACAGTGGCAATGGAATCACTTACCTTTCTTTCAAAGTGGGAGTTTTATTTTTCGGAAGCTTACAACCCTCCCACTGATTATAGAACAGAGAGGAGTTTTGTGATTAGGATGACCGACTCTGACAATTTGCTAGGATGTGGGATGTTCAGTTTTAAAACTGGGACAGTCAGAAGCCAAATGAAAGAAGGGGAAAAGATATGTTTAGGCTTCTACGCAGAGCAGTTTGGATAATTGTAGTGTCAATTTCTGCTGGTCTTTTGAAAGAAGCAGTTAATGCTTAAGATTCCTTTTTCTTGTTAGTCTATTTTTTTGTTTTGAATTTCTCACCACATTTTAGTTATTATTTTTTCTTTAAACACATGTTGCATGATTATATCTGGTAGGCTGAGCAACTAATCTGAAAATACAATCATGCAATACAGCAACCAATGCTGAATTCCAATTACTTTGTTAGTGAAATCTTTTTTATTTTGTTTTTTGGATTTTAGGGAAGGATCTACAGGTTGTTCTAGGTCTCATGACTATATCAGACTCATAGTGATCCATCTGCCTATTTACACACTCATAGTGATGTACCTGTTTACTACCTCCCACGTGCTGGGATGAAAGCTATGCACCACCACGCCCAGTCCTCTCAGCTTGTCTTGGGGGCGGGGCCATCATGATAGAGGAATCAAACCCTTGGCCCCTGAACCTGCTTGCAAGTGCTTTAATCCACTGAGCTATTTGGCTGACCCTGTTTATTGTATCTTGTATTGTTTCTGAACCTGTCCTTTTCTATATTTTAAATCTTTAATAAATTCATAAAGTAAAATAGGGACAGTCTCAAGCAAATCACAGAAATTTTGTCACCAAGAGTTTAAGAAATAATGTGTAATTTTGGATAAAATTCCCACACATAGAAGTCAAGAAATTACACATAATTACTCAGAATTTTAATTCTCTTTCAAAGACATATGTAGAAGAATTGCCCCTTCCTTCAGAGAGCCATATATTAGGCTACAGCTGTCTGTACAGAATTCCCAGCTTGTTCCAGTCCCCTTCCCTTCCTTCCCACCAATAATGAGGCTGGGATATAACTTTCTGTCTGATGTTATATTGATAATATTTAATGAAGTTCACCTGTTTATATTATCTGGCTAGTGTTTAGGAGTTTTGCTACTATACCCCATATTTTTAAAATATTTATTTGTATACATAGTCCTGCTGGGAAGGTCCAATGGTTTGCTGTCCAAAGAGATCACTTCTAAACCTTTCTTGACCACTCCAGCAGCCTTCTCCTCATTCTAAAACTTAAATTGATTCTTCTGTCTTCTCTAACCTTTTCTTCTCTGTTTATTCCTACTACATTAATATGTAAGGCTTCAACTGTACAGGCTTTTTTGTTTGTTTTTCTCTTCGTGACACCATATGCCACACAGGCAGGATAGAGAAAAGATGGAAGGGAAGAGGGAAGGTGCAGGGAAGAAAAGAGAAGCTAGCTGACAATGAGATTTCATGCTGTCATCAGTTCACTCTTAATATGAGTTTGGTAGAATTGCATCGAGGTAGGGAGCAAATACATGAACTTGCATTTAAGAATGGAAGCATGTACTCCTTCAGGAATTTAAATTGTAAGAAAATTGTATAGCACATTAAAGAAGAAAAAGACATTATAAGTTATGTTTAAAATGAATTCGTTTCCCTTTACAACATCTACCTGGGAGAGATCCACTTGTGATGATTGGTCATGATGCTATTTTTGCATCTACAAAAATTGAGAAGACTCAGAAAGAAAATAAACGACAAGAAGATTTGCAAAATTAGTTATCATGTATCTATATTATGAAATATTCCATAGTTAAAATATTAAGATCTTTATCTTATTTTAGGGCTTTAAAACTCAGAAACTTAAAAGAGACAGTGAAATAAAATACATAATACAAAATATTACACAAACACATAAAAATGACACTGCCTCTGTAACTTTCTTTGGACAGACTGGGAAGATATACAACACAATAATTATGATAGGCATAACTGAGACAGGAGTAAGAATTTTGAATGTCAAGAAAGGAAATCTAGGCTATATATCATTTTGCACAGGGAAGAATTCCAAATAGGAAAAAAGAAGACAATATTAAGCATCCATAAAGTTTGCAAACTCACTACTACCATTAACTACTGCATTCTGTTTTCAATCATTTATGTCCAAATATCATGAACATCTAATATAAATATCCCAATGTTCCATACTACACATAAATAAAAAAAAAAAAAAACTCCTGCATCATACCATTCAGGAGAAAGTTATCTTGTATAATACTTAGGCATAATTCCCTCAGAAAGGAGTAGATAGCTATACAAGGATTATTATGTAATTATAGATTCATGATGTAGGGAAATTCTTCTTGAAAAATGAAAAGTATTCACTTCAATTGTACTTAAATTAGATGATAGATTAAATTACAGTTCTTGAATTTAAAATGTATGATGCATTGCCACAGAGATATTCCTCTCTAAATTATAGTTTAAAGGTTAAAATAATTTTAAAAAGACAAAATCATGAGAAGATGTTTCTTTCGCTCAGTGTCCACACCCCTCTCGCAAGGTGAATGGCGAGTGGCACACGGGGCTCTCACGCTCGCAGCCCCTGAAGCTGTAAGACGCACCATCACTTTGCACTGAGAACTTCTGCACCAAAGCTAAGCAATTTTGAAGGGTTTGGTCCTAGTATCTTAAATCCTATAGTCTGAATATTAGTTAGCACTCTTAGTTGCAGTGTTGGAAATCAACGCCTGGGCCCTGCGTGTGATCAATGCAGGAGCTGTCTCCAGCCCACCTTTGTTTTTACTTAGAGTTGATCTTGGATGCCTCATTCTTGGGAACACTTCATGTGAATCTGTCCTGCTATTTCCTTTATACCTGAATAACATGGGCGGTACAACATACCTGCTTCACCATCTTATCTGCAGACATTACAGCTGCATAAGAAAAATTCAGAACATTCTGATTTTTCTAAACTTATAAGCGGTTTTTAAATTTGTTCTATTTTATATGCTTCAGCGTTATCTTTATGTTTGATACTTAGTTACTGAATAGGTAGCTAAAATACTACACATCAATTGTTTTTTAATTAATAGTATTTCACTTTTGAATCAATATGTTTATTTAGTATATTTTTACTATTTTTTAAAGGAATTTTTGTTCTATAGTTACTCATATGTTCCAGTTACTCTTAAATCAGAAACTACTTTTCAATTTATTTTCCTCTTTATATACTTTTGCTGTGGGTCAGCTAAATATTTCCTTTTGATCAGTCATTGAATGCAGAGCAGGGCCAACTTGGTTCCTGTTTGTTTCTCTCCATTTATGATCTTAATGTCTTAAATTTCCTCCTCAGGTCAGCAGTGTGAATTCCCTGTCCTTCTGTCACCTTTTATCTTTCAGATCATGTTTTCTCCAAGGGAGATATTGTTCCTGTGACACAGAATGAAGTGACTGAGCATAATGTGTCTTTGTACCTTAAGGAGATTCTCTCTTCTCTCTCTCTCTGTCTCTCTCTGTCTCTCTCTCTGTCTCTGTCTCTCTCTCTGTCTCTCTGTCTCTGTCTCTGTCTCTCTCTCTCTCTCTGTCTCTCTCTCTCTCTCTCTCTTAGTATTTAGGACGGGGTGTACAGGGCCTACAGTGTATTCAGGGTCTCCCTGAATAGATCAGACTCATAGTGATTCTCCTGTTTGCAACCTCCCAAGAGGTTGGGATCACAGGAGCGTGCCACCATGCCCAGTCTCAATTGCTGTCTCAGCATGCCCTGGAGGTGGGGCCAGCACAGCAGGCCAGAGGATCTCTGCTGAGCTACTTGGCTGGCCCAAGTTTGTAACTCTCTTAATCAACAAAAAAACAAAACAGAACAGTAATTATCAATAATATCTATGCTTTTCTCCAACTGTGTCAATTACTGGAACTCCTGGAAGTTTCCTTGACCCCCTTTGCACGGCGACTCAGGGAGTGAGCCACGTGAGAAGCACCTCACTTCACTCTAGCATCGCCTTCCTCGTGTGCCACTTGATTCTGCAGAGTGCCAAGCTCAGCTGAAATTCTTGGACATGCTTGAGAGGAGTAACTGCTTAAGCCCTATGTCCTAAGTAAGTCCTAGATCCTATATCTAATCTAGTAAGTGCGATGTGATGGATCTTGGGTGGGATCCAGGTATCCTTACTTTTGGAAGCTCTCTGGGAAGTCCTGGAAATCTGATTTGCTTGCTTTAATATTGGCATTATTCTGCAGTTTTCCTTATTTAACTCCTGCTACTAACCAATTTAATGGGGTGTTACATTTTTCTCAAGTAATTAAAGGTAATAGTCTGTGAATCAGTTTACAATTTTAAAACTGAAATAATTTACAATATATATTACATGGCATATCTCTAGCAGTAGTTCCCAAATTTCAGAGTCATATGAGAACAAATTATTTTTTCCTTCATGGTATATGAAAAATCCCAAATTGCATGTCCCCAGGTCTGTAGTTCTCCTGACTGGCCCTTCTCTAAGAGGTGACTTGGGAAATTATCATTACCCAGGGGTGTGAGTGGCCTGCACCCACAAAGTCATCCAGAAATGTACTTTTCATCCTCTAGATGACAAGTAAAGAAACAGAGAGGGCACATCCATGCCTCAGAGCTGCTACCTGGGTACAAGATGCTTCCTATAGAGTAAATTTGATGCTGGGCACTGAGCCATGAAGACAAAAATACATGAATCTGACCAGCAACCAGCCTGTCTCTGTAACACAAATTGTCCAATGTTTCAGTACTTTTCCACAACAAATGTTTGTGTTATTTGCTATACCTTTACTTAGCTTTTAGATAAAGAAGACATTAGGGCTGGGCATATAGCTCAGTGATTTAAAGCACCTGTGTAATGCACTCATGCAGAGAAAAGGGTCGATGTTTGCTGTCCCTGCCCCCAGGGTGCGCTGAGATGGTGACTGAGACTGGGTGTGGTAGTGCCTCCCTGTAATCCCAGTGCTTGAGAGTCTGAAAACAGGAGGATCATTACAAGTCTGATCTTTGTAGGGAGACCTTGTGGACCCTACTCCTGCTGCTTTTAGCTTTCCTTGCTGGGAACTCAGTGCTGGAGCACCGTGTACTAAATGCAAAAAAAAAAGACATCAGATACTTCTGGCAGAGTCCTTGTCATGAAGAAACCAGGCTGCCTAGAAAAGATTGGAAATGATAAAACGTCATGGCAGTTATGCAGCATAAACAAACAAGCAAAGTAAAGCCATGATGTTTATACAGATGATTTAAACTAGATATAATCATTTGCAATAGCTATAGAATGTTGTAGGCAGGAATGTGAAAATTGCACACACACATGAGCTCCTGAAGATCAGACAAGATTTTTGCCAAATTCCCCAAAGACATTAGGAAATGGTAGTAGACAGAGAGAAGCTCCTCTTCTTTCAATTTCTTCACAATTTCTTCTTTGGATAAGGAAAGTAGAACCCTGTTTTCTATACTACTAGATCATTCCTTGAACTACAGATGCCAAATTAGGAAAACAAGAATGTTTACTTCAAAAAAATTAAAAGAAAACATCTAGAAGTAGAACACCTTAACCCAATAAAGGGCTCCCAATATATGTGAATAAGAAATGATAAAACAAGGTAATCTAGACAAAAAGAAAAAAAAAGAAACTGACTGTTCTCTGCAGCTCTTAGAGCAGGAATGGCTGCTGAAACAGAATGTAGTTTCTCTCTTCAAATAATTCAAGAACCACCATGTGCAAAGAAACTGATAAATGTGTAGGCTGCAGAGAAATAACCTCACCTGCTGCTTTTAGCTTTCCTTGCTGGGAACTCAGTGCTGGAGCACCGTGCCAAGGCATGTCGCTGCTTCCACGGCGTGACACCAGCCCTGAGCACTGGTCCAATATTGCTACAGAGAGTTGAGCTGAGATTTACTTTCTGCGTTCTTCTTTCCCAACTACACTGGTGCACCTCCACTGGTTTTTCCTCCCTCCACTGGTGCACCATGGGAATTTCATCACAATGGCTGGCACTTGTTTTCTTAGAGGAAGTGACCTTTTCTAATTTGAACTGCAGGTCCATATTGGAAAATGAGGGCCCTTTTTCTGAATCTTTTTGGATCAGAATTGTTCTCTGCTTTTGAGCAATCTGATAGATACCCTATTATTTAGTTCATCTGATCATGGCCAAGTTGCAAGTGACTTTTCCAACCATCCCTCACTGAACAAGAACAGCAAGCAGGTGTTTCCTCTGAGCTCTATAGGATGTGTTACAGAGCTCCACTAAGCAGCCCGTCTTCATTCTCTCCTCCACACGCTAGGATAATAATGATGAAAGTGACTGGCATGATGTCTTTCCTTAAAAACTATCTGATCAAGACCTTATATCTCAGCACTGAGACTTTGCAGCTGCCAACATCTACATGGCAAATAATATCACTCCCATTTAGGAGAGGGCTGAGGGAAGTTAGAGAAGTTATGCTTGCCCATGGTCCTAGAGGCATCACACTCAGAAGCTCAGGACCTGTGGCTGAGGCCCACAATCGAGCTGAATTCCTGTGAAGACTAGAGCACCTCAGTGGTGTCTAATAAACGACTGTCAAAAATGCCAAGCAAGAAGGAAACCAGTGCACAGCCAGTAATCGTTCTTCCAGTCCTTGAATGTGGACTGACATTGGTTCTATCAAATTGCTTCTTAAAAATGTCATTTTCCCTCTATAATTAGGGTTCAATGCCTGTTTTCTTCTTTCCACTGTTTCTGAAAGAATCATGCTTAATTAGATAGCTATTTTTCCATTTGCTCAAAAACACTTTTGAATGTTCATGCCTATCTAGAATGGTTCCAAGTTCGGTGAACATCACTGCCGCAGGAGGGCAGGGCACGAAATGTGTCTGGCAAAGCTGGGCACACACTACCACCTGAGGAGAATTAGTACCGGGCAGAGCAGTGGCACCTGAGTCTGGCATGGGGTGAAGCCCAGCTTTGGACCCACTATCAATGCTCAGATCCAAAAGTAAAACAGGGTTTGACCCATGGCTTTAAACTGAGCCGAAGACCAACTGGGACCACCTAGATCAATAATTAAGTGGACACAGAATGGAAGCCCCTGCCTCCAGGGCCACTGCCCTCCCATCTTTCCATAGTCCATTCTGCTTTCAAGACACAACTCATTTCCCTTCAAGCATCCTTGCTCCATGAAGACCTCTACACATCTTCTCTTTTCTTCTTTGCCTTCTGTCTTAAGGTAAGTTAATTGGTCAGGACAAATAAGAATCGGGAAAACACAGCTGGTCTTCATTCAATCCCATAACACAATGACTAAGCATGCCACACAGTCATGGTCGAATTCATGAAACAGGCAATGCCAAAGGAGTGAGTGAGCTACATTAAGCTTTGACAAGAGAATGTTCCAGGTGAACTCAACATAGTTTTCAAGGACTTATGGGAAGAAATAAGCTTAATAAACCTCCAGAAAAAATGTGCTTATTTAAAAACATGTAAGCATTACTCTTTTAGTTTCTTATAGTAGTGATACAATACAATATTTGCTCATATGGATTTGTTTTATTTCACTTACAATATAGTCTCTAGCTGCATCCATTTATCTACAGAAGCCTTGAATTTGTCTTTTTTATAGATGAATAATACTTCATTGTGTAAAAATGTCATGTCTTATTTATGCACTCCTTGCATGGTGGGCATTTGGGTTGTTTCCAAGATTTAGCTATGACAAATGCACTGCTATGAACATGGAGGTACACATGTTGATGAATTCAGTTCTTTTAGAAAAATTTCTACCAGAGACATAGCTGGACTGAATGGGACCTCCATTCCTAGCTTTTTGATAAATGTCCACATTGATTTCCATAACTGTTCTACCAGCTGGCACTCCCACCAAGAGTGGCGAAGGGTTCCTTTTTCCCCACAGAATCTGCAGCATTGTTATTGGTTGACTTCTTGATGATAGCCATTCTTTCTTGAGTGAGATGGTATCTCAGCATTGTTTTACTTTGCATTTCTTGAATGACCAATGATGTTGAACAATTTTTCATATATTTATTCACCATTTGTATGTCTTCATTTGTGAAGTGTACATTCATCTCAGATGTCCATTTTTGGATTGTGTCGTTGAATTATTGAAGGCCTGATTTTTTAATTATTTATATGTTCTAGATAGGAGTTCTTTGTCTGAAGGATACTCTGCTGTAGTCATTTCCCAATTCAGAAGTTTTCTTTTTCCTCTGTTGGTGATTTCTTTTCATGTGCAGGAGCTTTTCAAAAAGATGAGACCTCAGTTGTTGACTCTTTGAGGTATTACCCATGCAGTTTGATTTTTGTTCATGAATTCTTTACCTATACTTGTGTCCTTATGGTTTCTACCTAATTTCTCCTCCGGAAGACTGAATGTCTCAGTTTTAATATTTAAATATTTGATACATCTTGTAGTTTTGTGCAGGGTGATAGACATGGTTCTAGTTTTAGTATTCATTATAGAAAGCCAGTTTTTCCAGCACTATTAATATTTGTTTGTTTATTTGTTGTTTACGTATTTGTTACAGAGTCTCACTACACAGCTAGGACTACTAGATAACCTTCTGTTTTCAGCCTTCTCAGTGCTGGGATAACAGGCAGAGGTCACCATGCCTGGTCTCCTTGGCCAGCTCAAAATGCAAGGTGGTGGGGCCTGCACAGCTTGTGGTCCTGGGTAACAAATCTCTGCTTCTGTGCTTGCATAAGCAAACACTCCTCCAAAATATCTTGTCAGCCCCCAGGACTATTAATTAAAGAAACTATCTTTCTTTGAGGGAACATGTTTGGCCCATTCAAAGAGGTGGCTGAATGTGCTTGTAGTTGTGTCTGATTTTTCTAATCTGTTCTATTGATCCTCAAGTCTATTTATTTTGCCAGTACCATACTGATTTTATCACAGTAGCTTTGTAGTATAATTTCAAATCAAGGATTTATGCCTCCTGCCTTTGTTATCCAGGATTGCAAAATCTAAAAAGTATAACAGGTACTGTGCAAGGAAAATAATTGGTTCAATAGGAAGGAAAAATTGTGATGAGGAAAAGGACAAATAAAAGAATGGGAAAAGTCATATTTAGGTATAAATGCAGAATAGTCTGGGTAGTTTAATTGTAGTTTTGCTGGAAAAAATTTCATTCTTTTGAAAGGAGTACTTAATGCTTATTATTTTTCTTTTTATTCTTATTTTTCCTCTTTTAAATTTCTTATGGTTTCTTTGTTAAGGTTTTATCTTATTTTTTTTTCTTTAAATAAATCTTGCATGTTTATATCTGTTAATCTGAACAATTAATTGAAAGACAGCATCATGTAATACTGCAACCATTGTTGAATTCCTATTACTTTATTTAGTGAAATTTTGTGTTTTTCCTAATTGTGTTTTTTTCTATCACTATTTTGTAATCTTTTAAAAACTCTTTATTTATTTGGTACAGGGTCTCATTACATAGCTCAAACTCCTAGTGATCCTCCTGTCTAAGCCTTCCTAGGGCTAGGATTATAGGTGTGTGCAACCACATTCTATTCTGGTGGCCAAAACCAGACCCATCGTTCTGAGGCTGATGTGTTATGCAGTACCAGGGATCAAACTCCACTCCTGGCACTTACAAGGCAGGCACTTATGCCACTGAGCTATCTCCCTAGTCCCACTACTTTGTATTCTTAAAAAAAGAACATAAATGAAAAATATACATTATGCTTAATAGAAAATATATGAAAAACTATGAAGTACTCTTAGTAGCTATGATTTATTTACATTTTAATGAATCAGGTACCAAGATTTTCAAGCTCTCCTGTGGGCAGGTGAGATAGTGTGATGTTTTTACCCTTTACCCATTAGGAGGATTTGTCTTGCAGTATAACAGTCTTCCCAAGACATTCAAAGAGCATTCCTAACCAGTAGTAGAAAGTGTGAAAGGAAGCTGTTAGTTTGAAGAGAATGTGAAAAAGTGGACAAGAGTGCCATGTGCATTTGTGTGTGAGATGTGTACACTTGTGTGTGTGTATGTGTGTGTGTGTGTGTACCTGAGGCTGTGGAGGAGGTCAACTCAGTGGCAGAGAATAATAGTGTCAGTATTTTATGATAAAAGCTAAATACCAAAGGCACTATGGAGAAGCCATTTATTTTGGTGCTGGGAAAAAATCCAGAAAAGCGTAAGAACCAGGAGATAAAATATTATAATGCCCATTATCATAATAGGCAATCACTTGTGATGACAGCAACATCATCTATGGGGATGTTCCATCATTGTTTATGTATCGATGCATTGTTACATGTTCAAATTTTCAGTTTATTGACACATAGCTCTCAACCTACCCTCCCTCTGCCATCAGTCAACATCATTTTAGCTCTTGAGCAAGCACAATCTTTCATCTTACTTCACTCTTTCTTTCTTTGCATACACCTCTGCTTTTTAAAGCAATTGAAACACCAACCAAGGATCTGCTGGTCAGCTCTCCCACCTTGTTTCTGAAATATCCTTCACAAAAGGAAGTCTTATAAATATCAGCATGTACCTTTTATATTTCAGCTATTACCCATTTATCTCCTTTGCCACATAGCATTTGAGAAACTTCTTATTCTTTGGCCAAAAGTAACTTTTTGTTAAAACCGAATGGACTCTTTCCGTAACTTTTCTCTACTCACTGGTATTCTGCAGTCCAGTAAGCTGCTCATTTCTTTGAAACTGACCTGTTGGTCTTTACTTTTTCATTTGTGACCCGTTTTCCAGTGTCTTCTGAAAACTCACCCATTTTCCTTCCTTTTCCAGTTCCTTCTCAGTGCTCTGAAGGTTGTTTGCCCTATGTACATTTTTGCATTTCAATGTCTATCCATTGGGAAACAATTCCACAAGAAGGAATTCATTCATTACTCACATTCCAATGAATCCACAGCAAAATCTGAACACCCCACTTCCAACTGAATATCTCTCTGATGGGGGCCAACACAAGTGAGACACATTTTTTTCCAACAATGAAAATCAACAACATCCACAAATACACCAGTTCAAACAGGAATAAGTTATCTTTGACTCCTCTCTTATTCATCCCCTATTTCCAAAAACATGAGGCTTGGGTATCATGAGGTTTGATGCAGGCAACAGTCCATCTTCTAAACCTAGCTCTGGTTCCTCACAACCACACTCTTCTTCATTCGAAGTTATTTTGGATTTTGTTTTTGATACTGGGGATTGAACTCAGGGACTTGCACATGCCAGGCAAGTGCTTAAGCTGCTGGTCTATCTCTCAGGCTCCCTCATTTCTTCCATGGTGCTCACTGAAATTAATAGCAGTCTTGGAATACATAATTGTGACCCTGTTGCACTTCTGCTTCAGATCTTTCAACCAAGTCCTATTGTTTGTAATATGTTTGACGTATTAGTGTCTCACAGTTTGCCTTCAGGAAAGGGACTTTGACTATCATGTAAACCCTGTGTACTGTTGATGTAGCTGTTTCCATACATAGGATAGTGTTGGACACATACCCACTCAGGATCCCCAGCAAACTATATTAAAATTATATATTAATCTTATTTATCACATTGAAATGCATCTCTTAAGGCATTTCATTTATCATGAAATATGATGAACATCTTTTGTAATGTGAAGGATATTTACATTTGCTCTCATATTTCTCATTTATCTTTTTGTTTTGTTTTGTTTAAGGATTTAGTTTGGTGAAACAGGGTCTCACTATATTCAGTAACTCAAAACAGCCTTGGATTCATCATGTTAGCCCAGCTGGTCTCTAATTCATGGTCACCCTCCTCCCACAAGCTCCCAAGTGCTGGGCCTAGAAGCCTGTGCTACCATGGCAGGCTGCGTGAAGGATGCTTGATATGAAGGGATTTCCTTAGGGCACCAACATACCAGCAAACAACTCTCTCCCCTGTCTTTATGTTTCTGGCTCTGTGTCAGTCATAGATACCTACCAGAGCAAGTTACTTAAATCGTTTATGTCTATTTTCCCATCAGCAAAATGCAGGTATAACACATAGGATTGTTTGGGGGAATTAATTAACTAATACTTTAAACTTTATAGAATAGGACCTAGAAAATAATAAATATCCCAAATTCAATAAATGCATATTACTATCATTGTGATAAAATTATAATTATTTTATTCCTTCTGGAGCTCCCTTGCCTTTTTTATATCTTCCTCCTTTTCAACCTTTTTCTTTTCTACTTCAGATTCTATCCTTCCTGCATATTACAATATATTCAACACATTATTTCTTTCTCCTTAGGTGTGTTCTCTTGCAGAGTTTGGGGAAGTTGACATTCACAGCTCATGGTCAGTAGTGTCCTACAAATTAGGTAGACATTTGAAGAACACTAAGCAACTTAAACTGCTGGGGACATTGAAAGGCATTAAAGTTAATTGCTCTGACTGGAATTTATCCAGAACAGCCATGGAAAATACATCGTGAAGATTTTATTGACCATTAGTGGCAGAGTCCTTGATTTTATATGCCCTCCAAATGGCAACACCTCCTTTCTCTCAGTTGTTTGCCAAAAGTAAAAGGCAAATTCAGGATTCTCAAGGTATAGGCTCAGCAATTACTTGGACTGAAAACATCACAAAAGCTGGGTCATTTCGGGAGTAGCGGGAACGACTCAGCATGCGTAAGCCTTGCTTGTGGAGAAGTGAAGCACGGCTTTTCTTGACTTGCAGCTCCCAGCCCAGTAACTATGCATCATAGGTCAGGCGAACCCAAGAACGGCTTCCCTGTCCCGGCTTCCTCATCTGAAAAATGAGAATTGAAACCCGCCAATGGTAAGTGTGCTGTGAGGACGAAGGCAGCGCATTGCAATGTGCCTTTCTAGGGCCTGGATGCTAACAAGTAATCCATAAAACTGCTTTTATTGATGTGATTTTGAAATCTTCTGTAACCGCCTTCAGCCTGTAGCTGGAATCAAGATAAATAAATTTTCCTGTTCACATCATTTATCCAATCTAGATAAAGGAGACAGCATTCTCAAATCTAAGCCAAAGTTCAAAAAGATTTCAGACAAATCTTTACCAACTCTATCACTTGGGAAGCTTAATCAGGTCAGTAGCAAGGATACTGATTTCATCTATCTAATACTCCCCAGGAAGGGTGTTGGAAACTTGCTAGGAGCTCACCACCATTCTAAGTGCTGAGCAAGCCCCCTGCTTCATTTCCCTTATCCACAATACTGTCACCAGATTAACAACCCAAAAATTTAACCAAATGCTTCTCTCAGATTACTCCAACCAGGCCTTGCTCCAAGGAGACCCCTTTGACAATGACAGTTCCTTACCCTGATCTCCAGACTCGCAGCCCCATGACTCCCCAGCTCAGCAGGAAGTAGCCAGATGATTTCTTCACACTTTTTTTTTTTTTTTTTTTTTTTTTTTGTCAAATAGAGTCTTGGATGATAGGTCAAGACTCAAAGTGTCCCAGGCACCCTTCTCCAAACACTCACACTCTTGGTCTTCTAGGAACCCGAACCCCAACCCTAACACTGCCACATGATGTACTCTGTTCTCCGCTCACTTCCCTCTAACAGAAGTAGAATTAAACTGCAAGAAAAAAAATGATATCCACCTGCTATCTGGCTATTCCAGCCCTCAATCACCCTACCCTCCCTATAGGATCATATAAAGTCTCTTGTACCCCATTTGTTAGTGTTGTCTTGGTCCACTATTCAGCTATCCTGCTGTCCCCAGTAAATCTGGTTCTCATGTCACAATGTCTAGTCTGGTTCATTGCGTGGGTTCCTACCTAACAACATCTAGAGTTCCTGTTTCCAAGACACTTAGATTTGGAAGATCACAAGTCAGAATGAGCCAGCAGACACTCAGGATGGTGGCTGAATATCAGCAGTGCTGTGAAGCAACTGACAGAAAAATGTGATCGGTAACATCACATGTGGGCAATCTGTTGTCTTATGGGTCCCTCTATTGAAAATGTGAACTATCACTACAGGGTATAAAGAACCCAGCTCTATGATGTCTCTGGAAAGAACTTTCTAGGAAGAGGAAAGAGCAAGTTGAAAAGTCCTGAAGAATGACTTTGGAATAGTGAAAAAGTAGAATGAAGGCCAGGGCAGCTGGAGCATGGAGACCTTCAGGAGACCCAGTGGAGAGGAAATCAAGAAGGAGACAGGAGTCAGGTCATGGCAATCCTGAGGCCTGGGCCAGGCACAGCTTCCATTCTGTACTCAGTAGGAAATGAGTTAATAGTTTTACACATGGAATGTCTTGATCTGAATCCTTTTAATAGTTTTGAAGAATTCAAAACTGAGCAAGTTGGAAACTTTTAGATTTGCAACTGGAAACTGCCAATAGATCTTTAGTCCCCTTTATTTTTGTTTGTTTGCTTGTTTTAGATGGAAAACATGAGTCCAAAGAAGGAAATACACATTCAAAAGCTTACATTTTGCTAAAAAGTAAAAGTATGGATTGAAATCAGACTCTGAACAGTTTCATGTAGCTTGTCATGACTGTTTATCACAAGTAGACAAATTAGACCAAGTACCTCCTTGGAGCTCTCCTAAGAGCACTCAGGGTCCAAGGATGGCCTGTCTGCCTACCATTAAACCTGTCCTGATATTTTTCTCTTACTCTTTTTTTTTCTCTGTTTTTCTTTTAAACAATTTGTTTTGTGAGCCTGACAGAGAATAACAGAGAACAACATTCTTCATCCAAGCATCAGTCCCAGTTGGCCAAGTTTGCTTGACATGAAGAGGACAGTGGTTTGTTGAAACAATGGGGAAATTACACTTCCCACGCTCTGCCCAGGAAACTGCCCTGGGGATGTAGAAGGCACTAACTCATCCCCAGGCACCCAAGCCTCCCACTGAGATAGTTCCTCTCTGTCTCTGCTAACATTGTCCTACAGGAGTAAGAGACTGGGCAGGGATACACACCCCACATTCTGTCTACCCTTTCTCTCTTTCTACATCTTGCCTGCATTGATCAACAAAGTTTTCCCTGCCAAGAGAAAATGAGGAAAAGTCAAATGAGGAAAAACTTACATACGTTAATTTATGCACTTAATTGTCTTCAGGTATCCTTTCCCCATGATTTAGCTATCAGAGAGCCCAACTCTGGGTTCCATTCTAGATCTCAAAAGACTCCATACTAAATGAAAACTAAAGACACGGCTGCAAATGGGGTTTTGACAGTCTGCAAAGTCCTGCTGCAACTTCTGCATGTAAAGTTTTGCTTTTCAGGAAGCTGTTACCGTGGCTGTATTTCTCTGTGACTTAAGCAGTACCATTACTGCCCAGAGAATGGTGAAAGGGAAGATTTACTGCGGGAAAGACTTCTTAATAAGTCATTGGCCTGAGCTGAAATGTTTCTTCATGATTTATAGAGGAAGCAGTCAATCACTTGAAGCTACTTCCTACCTATTAAAGTGAACCTCTGGCCTGAAGCCAGCCCAGGGCTCTGATCTGGGGCTTCTGCAGGAGGAGCCTGCAGTGGTTACTCTCTGCCACTGATTTTCAAGGCACAGTCAAAAATTTTATCAATGCACCAGGGACCTTAAATTCCAATGAGCAGGGTTTTGGAGAACAGGTGTTTGGGGTAAGAAACGAAACAAAAATGGTTTATGTTTCCTAAGAATGCCTAAAGGAAAGAAAGTTCTACCCATTCCTGAGTGCACACATGGCCTTATAACTCTGGACAACAGCAGAATTTAGAAGTGAGACTTATAGTCAAACT
Source organism: Ctenomys sociabilis (assembly GCA_004027165.1). Lineage (NCBI taxonomy): Eukaryota > Metazoa > Chordata > Mammalia > Rodentia > Ctenomyidae > Ctenomys > Ctenomys sociabilis. Next base: position 35,365 of record PVKA01007374.1, read on the forward strand.
AAGACTTTAAGGTACACAAAGAGTATTTATCAAACATATGTACTTTACCCTTCAATAAGATGGGGAAGGGCCAAGAGGAAAGATATGAAACATTAAGAACAAAAGAAATTGATACTTCCAGCCATGAATTCTAAAAGGTAGAGAAAGGTGAAATCTATACTTGTGGCATATCTATAACTGATCATAGTATGATTAACTTGGGCTACATCTAGTCCTTTTGTTGTCAAATACTGTAAAACACTAAGCAATAGCACTTTTTATATTAGTAGTTTAGGAAAAATCAGTTTCTTGAGCTTCCACTGATATTTCCTACCACACACACAGTGCATCTTGAGCCACACATCCTGAGCCACGCATCTCATGAATGAATTTCTTGCAGTCTGAGGAGGAAAAGACATTTGCCAACAAGAACAGTGGGGAACATTTTGCTCTTCTGCATTCTGGGAAGCACCTGTACAAGGGTGTCTGCAGGATAAATTGGGAAGTAGTACCTCAGTAATTTTTAGATTTTATACTCCAGTACCTAAGGACATTGCATGCACCCTTTCCCCAGAAAATCTGTGTATGACATGACATTTGCACCAATTTAGCGATACAATTTCCTCCTATCTGTGCTTAGATCCTAAATTGACACAGGTGAATTGCTAATGAAAAATTTATGTAGAGTGCTAGCCAGCCTTAGAGGGAAGAGTTTGTGTCTTGGTTACTGTTCTCACCTTGCTGAGACAAAGTAGCTCACACACAAAATTAAGGAAGAAAAGGCAAATTAGTTCACAAATTTGTAGCAGTTTCAGTCCTTAATCAGCTGACTTCAAGGCAGAGTGGCTCATGGAAGAGGGCAGCAGTTTATGGTGGTGGAAAATAGAAAGAGCAAGAAGGGAGGAGCAGCAGCAGAGAGCAGAGAGCAAGCCTCTCTCCCTCCCTGGGGTCGCATTCAGGCTCTCAGCCCAAGGATTGGACCGTGAATTGATCACATACTCTGGAAGCCCTCGTATGACTGCAGGAGGCTTTATGAGGACATCTAGACACAAGCCATAACATCCTATAGTAACCTACAAACAGTAAAATCACCTCTCTTGTGCTCTCTAAGACCTAAATGTTCTGACCCTGCCTAGGCTGCTACATCTTATTTTGATACTTGTAGCTCCCTCTGCTTCTTTGCTACACCATCTCACCACTCAGAAGACTCCCACATGTGCCTTGCTTTTGTAATATTATTTGATTTATTATTTTCTTTTTATTCTTTAAAGAAAATAAAAAATAGGGAATAAAGTCTGTGGCAATGATACAGAATTTCACGAAAAAATGATAGGAATTCAACAATAGTTGTTATCTTGAATAATGTTGTCTTAAAATTAGTTGTTCTGATTGCCACATATGAGCATATGCAATTGATCAAAAAAACTAAAAGGAAAAGCGAAGAAAAGCATTAGCTACTCTTTTCAATAGAATAGCAGAAATCAGCAGTTTAATTAAACAAGATATCCTTTGTCTTTATGTATGTTTCTTTTTTACCTTCTTTCGTTCTTTTCTTCTTTCTTTTATCCCAGTTGTTTCTCCCTTTGAACAGTTTCTTTCCCTTTCACAGTATCTATTATACCTTCAAGATCCTATTTACTCTTTCAGGTTCCAACACTAAGGACACAGAAGGATGTTTACACATGTAAGTCTGATTTATTGCAGTTACAGTTATGGTCTTTGCTGCATATTTACCTATAAAAGCCTTGAGTTTATCTTGTATTGTAGCTGACTAATACTCCATCGCACATGTCCTTTATATCTGAAACCCCTTTTTGTTTCTTCTCCCACGGATCATCCAGCAAGCCTTCACAGGCCAGCTCTCCTGCCTTTTTCCACAGGGACCTCCCCATCTCCTTAGACTAGGTCAGGCTTTCCTACTGTGATGGTCATTCAAAACCATGTCCCACACCCTATAGCATTACCACTGGCTTTGAACCTATATCATTTGGTCAATTACTGTAGAAGAAGATATAATGGAAACTCTAGCATGAGTATATTATTAGAACCAAGAATTTGCCACTGATACCATACTGCTAAACTACAAATTGCAATTTATATGTGCAACAGTTTACATGCATTCTGTGTGTACTTATTCAACTGGGAAATTACTTCATATATACAGATTTATGTCAATAGCACTAGAATGAAGCCCTGGAACTGTATCATCCTTACTATGACTGTTTTATAGCCACATCTCTGGATCTTTTATCTATTACTGCAGTTTTGTCATTCTAGAGGTCTTATAAACAGATTCATAGGTTGCATAATTCCTTACAGTTGACTTTTTCATTCAGTATAATGCTTCTGAAATGAACTGGACATCTGATCAGAGCAATTGGCTTGAATGTCACATTACCACCAAAAAGATGTGAAAATATTAATTCTCTTATAATAGGATTTCTGAATAGCAAACAGCAGGCTCCCAAGTAGACTTGAATTTGGTTTGACCTAAAAAAAGGAAAAATTACCTTTCATTTCTATTGTGTTTAATAGGACTAGAGCCATGGTTCCTGCATGAGACCCATGTATTGTGTGGCTTGAATGTCTACCAATATCATATGTGCAAAGCTCTAAATTTTCTAGCATCAGTTTGCTCACTTACAGAGTAAGACAAGATGGGAGAGCAGCGGGTGAGGCTTGACAGACTCAGCATTAGAAATGCTGTCGGATACTGGCTTGTGCCTAGAAGTCCTGCTCAGAGCTTCATAAGCTCATTGGTGGAGCTTTATGGAAGGCTGGATCTGGGATGTGGCAGACCTGAAAGAACTTGGTGTAGCTCTGGGTATAAAGAGCAGACCCCCACCTGGGTGTAGGTGACATCAATCACTAGTTCATTTCCTGACTGCATAAATCCTTGACAGGGAAAGCAGGCTGCTGCTTGCTCCTCACTACAGATGCCTCCTCCCTGCTCTGCCGTGAGTTGTTTTTCCCATTCTCTGTCTCAATGCCAGGATACCCTGCCTCTGGCAGTTCAGTATGGGCTGAACCCTATGAAAACTGTGAGACAAAAGAAATCCTCTTTTCTTTTAACTTGTGAGTATTGAGTATTTTGTATGAGTAATGGGAAAAATAACAAGACAGACTCTTTTTAACACTTTGAAGTTCAAACAAGTCACTCTATATGCACTCATGGCTATTGCTAGGTGTTTTCTTAGTAGATGGTTGGATTACAATATGTGTATATATTCAGTCTTGTAAGACCTCTGCACTGTTTATTAGTTTGGCCTATTTCAAGTATGGGATTTATGAACATTTAAATAGGGACTTTTATACAGATATGTATTTCCTTTCTTGTGATAAATAACCAAGGGCACAACTGGTTATTCCTATAGTGTCTATCTGTTTCAAAGGATTTATTCCATTGTCTTTTTATACCACCAGAGATTGCACTGGTGAATTCTAGGTATTGCAATCACATAAGCTGATTTATTGGTTGGAATGATATAATTAGCAACTGAGTAAAATGGGTAAGGGAGAGTTAATTAACCCCAGTTAATTCTAAGGTCAAGAAAAGTTGAGACACCAGGTAAGAAATAATTATGATATGTATAGAACAATAATGAATGTATAAAAAACTACATGAAATTCAACATTTTGTTGAATAAATAAAAAATATGAAAGTGAATTTGATAGATTTTCTATGCTAGTTGAAAGAAAAAGAATAATCAAGTAATTATGGCTTTTAGGTTGAGCAATTGGATAGAAAATAGTTGTTTTTTGAAATGGAGAAGACAGAAAAAGTTCAGTGAGTGGAGTGTATGTTACATGTTGATGATTTTATCTATGCAGTGTTCCTTATTTCAATAAAGATGTTATGGAATCCAGTAAAATTAAGAAAAAAAGGAGGAGCTGGAAAGAGGTATATGCAGTCACTGACACAGAGGATATCTTAGTTACTCTTGGCCCTGCTGAGACAAAACATACACAACTAAGCTAAAGGTGGAAAGGTGTATTTAGTTCACAGTTTGTGGAGGTTTCATTCCATAATCAACTGGCTCCAAGGCAGGGTAAAAATGGCAGAGGGAAAACTGCTCATGGTGGCAGAAGACAGCAAAATAAGGAAGAACAACAAAGAGGAAACAAGCTTGCCTCTGCACTTTTTATCATGTCCAGAGAGCTGGGATGAGCTTGGCACCCAGCCATTCAGTGGGCTGACCCAGCATCCCCTGGCCTCTATTCGAGCACCCTTAGTTGAATCAGAATCACTCACAAAGGGCCCACCAAATAGCTAGGAGAATTAAAGCGCCTGCTTAGGCAGTCACAGGGGCTACTATTTGATTCAGGACCTGCTGTGCTGGCCCTGCCCCCAGAGTGCACTGAGACAGTGAAGGAGACTGGGAGTGGTGGGTTGCATCTGTAATCCTTATGCTTGTGAGGCTGTAAACAGGAGGATCAATATGAATCCAATCTACACAGTGAGACCCTGTATACCGTGTACACCCTGTCTTAAATACAAAAAGAAAATCACTCACAAACTCTAAATTTAGCTCTCTCTAAAAAATATCTATCTAAACATGCATGAATTTTTACAAGCACATATAGATACAAACCGTAACAGAGGCTTAACAAAAAATTGATATTTTTCATTTGAATAGAGCAAAGAAAAAAAAAAAAAAAAAAGAACAGAGGAAGAGGGTTTGGTTGATGCAGGGTTTCCAGGGTGGCATAAAATGATCCATAGGCATCATGGGTAAAAGTGTTCACTGAGCATAAGAGCAATAGTGAAAAAATTAATAACTATGAAAAGTTAGGGACTGTAGCCAATTGAGTCAAACTGTGGGTGCAAAGGAAGCAACATGGATATAGCATGGAGAATAAGAGGCGTGGGTCCAGAAGGCCACCCAGGATTCAGGGGCCTGCACTTCAGAAGTACTTGTCCTGTGTATTTCTAATCCAAGGTTTGGATTAATGTGGGCCTGTTGTCATGATTTAGGCCATTGTGTTGGGAAGGTCATGTGTCAAATTACCATGGTATCTAGATATTTGATCTAATAGTCTAGAGGCCTCTAAGAATGCATTCTTAATGACAAAAAAAATGTAGTGTATTTTGATAAAGGAAAACACATGCTAAAATGTAGTGAAATTTTTTCAAGTGGTTGAAATCCATTATAGCAAAATAGCTATCTCTCCTAGAAGATTCAGTTGTCTGCTGGCTGTTTTCAGATTCAGATCCCAACTTTCTTTCTGGGTCTCTAGCCTGGTTGTCTGCTCTGCCAATTTTGAATTAACAAACTCCACATTTGCCTGAGCCAAGTTTTCAAAATAAATCTGCCTTGATATATCCATGTTCCTTCAATTCTGATTCTCTTAAGAATCCTAATCAATATAGATGGCTTCCCCAAATTTTTAATGCCAACAAATCTCAATGTACCAAGTCTAAACTTAGAACATAATTTCTTTATGCTCTATATGTTCCTTTGCAGGGAAAGAAGAGTTGAGAACACTCAGTTATTTGTGAACTCTTAGCTCATCTGCTACCTGCTGCAATCTTGCTTAGCACCCAACACTCCAGATGCTTCACTTCAGTCTCCATTTGGCTTTCTGCTCCCCTCTGCCTTTCGACCTGAACTGCATTGTCAATGGAAAGGGGCTATCTTGAGAGTTCTTTCAAGAAAGCTTTAAAGCTTTACTGCCACTCTGTCTTCTCCAAGAACTTAAGAATATGATTCAGGGTTATTATTCTTTAACCTATTCCCATGCTATACTCCTTGCAAACTTTATGCCATTCCTACTCACCACAAGCTCTTTACAGTCTTTTGGACCACAACTCACTTTCATAATTTCTTTGCCTACTAAGAGCCTTTACCCCTTTTGTGATTAAAAAAAAAAAAACAAGAAAATATCAACAGTTGGCATGGGTCTTTGCTTTAGTAATAATAGAAATTAAATCTAAAGCATGGATTAGCAAGGAAAAGTGGTGGCTAAAAGTGATAGAAGTTCTAGGAAATGGAGGAGGCATGGGCAGTTGAAGATCTACCTCTCCATTATTCAGAACTCAGATACTTGAGAATAACAATTTAAGGAGAAGAAGGAGGCAAGTGGAATCCCCAGGATAAAGTAAACCAACAAGGATCTGAGAAAGCAAGGAGAGTGCGGGGATGGACACAGACTGCACAGCCCCACTCCCAGGCTCACTACTCTCAGCTGACTGCAGTAGAGCAGAACAGAGGAGGCTGAGTACTTCTGTGAGTGACTCCAGTGCAACGACAGCAATGTTCCATAGATAGAGGGTTTGATTAGAAGCCATTTGCTTAGGGGAAAAAGAATTAAAGACTTAGAGAAGTCATGGGTTATCTTTTTCAAAGGGATCTTTGTGCTGAAATCCTGTCCCTAAATAAGGGACATAGGGTTGTTTAGGAGACTCAACGGGAAATGAGAGACATTCACTATGATGTCAGCTTAAACTCAGGCCATAGTCCACACAGCCAGAGGATACAATCAGCCTGGACTTTTGTGAAGTTCAAAGCACAAAGTAGGTGCTGAGAACCACCCTACTGCAGACTTGCTGGGTTTACTCAGCAGCCTATGGTAATCCTACTACTGTACAGTTATCTAGTACAGATTGCTGTCTGACATTTTTCACTCTACACAAACAGTAGCCAGTCACCAGAAGAGAAACACAGGCTTAAATAACATTAGTTTTCCTTTTTTTTCTTTCATTTTAAATGTTCTTACTCTTGTTGCTTTTCATTTAGTTTAGTGTAGTTTTATTTGTTTGTGTTTATTCTCAATTGGCTATTTTAAATTTTTCATGAGTGTAAACATTGATTTTTAGTGTTTTTTCTTTTTTCTAGAACCAAGAATTGAAGTCAGGTCTTCTCCTTTTGCCAGGCAAGCACTTATTATATTGAGTTATCTCCCAGGGCCCTGATTTTAGTTTTTTTGTTTCATATTGTTATGTTTTTTTCTCCTTCTTTCTTTCCTTCCTGTCTAAACCCATTTTTCAATGTTTAAAGAATCTTCCTTTGACTTCAACCATGCTTCTAATCTTTTTCTGTTAATCTTCTTCTCCATGTTTTCTTCTTATTCCTTTTAAACTTCTTCCAGAAAGGGTAAAATCACTCTGTTCAAGGAATATTCACGATATGTACTTTTCTGGCTTGATTCAGACTTTAATATAACTATGCATATTTTCCCTGTAGTTAAAGTTGGCAAAATAATAGTTAACAAAGTTTATCAATTTCTAGGATGTGCTTGATGCTATTGCTGTTGTTTCAAAGTGTCCTACATGTGATCAATTGTTCTTCTGTCTGTGTCAATACAGAGATTGTCTAAGGTGGTAAATGATAGTATAGTCCAGGAGCATAGAACTGAGCTCTAGGCTAAATAGGAAGCATCTTCTCATACCTAACATGTGGAAGAAGTAGGATCCTGAGATAGACTCAAAAGCCAAAGGCCAGAAATATCTAGAAGACACCTCAGAAACGTAGTCATAACCAAATAGGTCTTATTATTAGTAGTATACACCTTACACATCTGGCATAAGCTATTTACAAACTTCAGTGCACACAGCAAGTTTAAGAAACAGAAAATGAGATGAGTAGAAGCAAGATGGAATTCCAGACCTTAAACTTGCAAAAGGCAAGTAAAAGGATCACTGAGGTCGAGGAAATCAGAAACCACACATTTGAACTTTCTGAAATAGGAGTAGTACGAATAACAATACAGTTTAATAAGGCTCTAGGAAAAAAATCAAAACTGAATTCTCAGATAACTAAAGAGATTCTGACCATAAATGAAGGCTGTTGTTAGTGATTCAATGGTAAATACACATAAATAAAGAGAATCATAGGAAAATGATAGAAGCTCTAAATGCCTCACATAGATAGGAAATGGTTTTCATGAAACAGACTCAGATAAATATCCAGGAAATTAAAAATTCTACTGAAAGTATGCAGAGCACAGTCACCTAATGTGAAGAAATACAGTATATCACGTCTAAAATACAGGTTGTGGTGAGTGATTTTCAAGAGGAAGAATTCTTCAGACACAGAGACTGAAGTTCGATCTACTATGTGCTGTGCTGGCCCCACCCTTGGGGCACACCAAGACAGTGGTTGAAACTGGGCTTTGTGGCATGTGCCTGTAATCCCAGTGCTTGAGAGGCTGAAAACAAGAGGATCACTATGAGTCCTATCTATGTAGGGAGACCCTGTAGACTTTGTACTAAATGCAAAAAAAAAAAAAAAAAAAAAAAAAAAGAAAGCCTTCTTAAAAATAGCAAGGAACTATAAAATAACCATCCAGCTGTTCTTAGACACTAAAAAAGAAGAATACATAAGACTAGCTAGAATCAATGAAAAATTGGACGGCACATAGGATACACACACAGAGACACACACACACACCTCTCCACAGAAGTAATAACAGAATACTTCCCAACATAGAAAAATAATTTACCATACACATAAGTGAGGTCTACAGAACAACAATGAGTCATGACTAGAAAAATCTACACCAAGAAATACAGCACAAGAGCAGCTATTCAATTCTGTTACAGAAAAGAAACATAGCATGTTCATATGAAGGAAACTTTCAGAATCAAGCTGACTCTTCTAATGTTAAAGTTTAGATCCAAGCAGCAGCAATACTGAGCCTTGATTAACTGAGGAGATTTGGTCAATTATCTAGAAGGAGAGAAACTCTCCCCCTACCACATGCATCCAGCACCACTAAGGAGTGATGTTAAGCCCTGACAAAACATAGGAGTTGTAAAAATGTCAAAATGAAGGAAAAAAAATTAAATCTGAGAGTTTGAGCTTACCCTAAACAAGTTCAGAAGATATAAACGTAGAAGAACTTGAAAATCACATTTGTGAAAATTCTGCAATGATAGCAACTGAAGTAAAGTAATGACTCCATCAATTTATATAAGAAATCATATCAGAAATAATCTCTAAGGGAAAAAAAATGACAACTATAGTGAAAGATTATCTCACCTTATCTAAAAAAGATATAGATAAAAAAAATTGGAGGAGCATAACACATGACAGAAACCTTGAAGGAACAATATGGGAAAGAACTAGAATGTATGAAACAGATTCAAAAAGTTCTCCAGGAAATTAAAAATTTCAATGGAAGTGGGCAAAATTTCTTGCACAAAATGCAAGAAAAGAGCATTGCAGCTAAAGATCTTGAAAGAAAAAATCTCTTCAAAATAACAAGGAACCAGAAAATAACATTTCAACAGCTGCAAGATGATGCAATGAAAAATGATGTAAGACTGATATGTATCAATAAAAAAGCAATAGTCAACATTCAGAAATAATAGCAGAAAATTTTCTAAGCATAGGAAATGAATCTGACAGTAACTGAGGCATATAGAACTCCAATTTTCCATAGCCAAAGTAAATCTACCAGCAGATACATAGTAATCAAGAACACAGAAATTCAAGGGAAAAGCAAACAGAATATTAAAAGCTGTTAGAGAAAACAAAAAGGATCATGTATGTATTTCAGGTCCTGAAAGAACAACTTCCAACTGAGGCTGATGTACACTATAAAACTATCTATCAAAATTAATGTAGGATAATTCCATGACAAAGAACAATTGAAGAAATTCATGCCCATCAAAGTAAGCCTACAAAGAGTACTGAAAGATTTTCTAGAAAGAGATCAAAATCCCAAGAAGAGCAATAGAAAGGAACCACCGAGCAGGGCAAGCAACAAGGCAGTTAGGCAAAGAAGGGAAACAATATCAAGAACATAATGTGATGAAAATAAGCCAATAGTTGTCAGTAATAATCATCAGTGGAAATGTCCTCAACTCATCAATCATAAGAAGCTGATTTGGGGAGTAGATCAAAAACAAAATCCAACAGTATGTTGTATACAAGCAAGATATTTAAGTCAAAAGGAAATTCATAGGC
>PVKA01007374.1:45354-78238 GCA_004027165.1 Ctenomys sociabilis
AAAAAAAAAAAAAAAAAAAAAAAAAAAAAAAAAAAAAAAAAAAAAAAAAAAAAAAAAAAAAAAAAAAAAAAAAAAAAAAAAAAAAAAAAAAAAAAAAAAAAAAAAAAAAAAAAAAAAAAAAAAAAAAAAAAAAAAAAAAAAAGGACATAAAAAAGGTCATAACATACTTCTTAGGGGAAAACTACAAGAGGAAGAAATAGCAAACATAAGTATCTATGCAACAAATGCAGGAGCACTGAACTGTGTAAGACAGATTTTAACAGACATGAAAAAGCAAAGAAGGAATACCACATTCATTACAGGGGTATTTAACACTTCAAGGTCACAAAAAGAACAAGACAAAACATCAAAGAAACAACAGAATCATATAAAACTTGTGAAAAAATGAGCTTAACAGACCTTCACAAAGTGTTCCACTCAACAAAATCAGAATGCACATTCTTCTCAGCTGCCGGTGGAACATTCTCTAAAATATGCCATATACCTACCCGTGAGATATGCTTAAATAAATACAAAGCAATTGAAATAATATCATGCATATTATTGAACCATATTGCACTGAAATTGTAAATTACTGACAAAAGAAATCACAAGATTTCCATAAATACATGGAAATTCAGTAACACCCTCCTGAAAAACGAATGGGTTATATATGAATAAAGAAACAATATTAACAATCAAAAGAAAATGGATACAATTTATCAGAAGCTGTGAAATTCAATGAAAACAGTCTTGAGAGGGAAATTTAAGGTGATGAATTCTCTGATTAGGAAAACAGAATAAGCAAAAATAGACCATTTAGTGCTGTATCTCAAGCTCCTAACAAAGAAAGAACAAATCAAGAACAAAGCAAAGAAGACAGGAAATTATAAAGATCAGAGAATAAATTAATTTAATGGAGACTAAAAAAGCAGTAAAAATATTAGAGTTTGTTTTTGAACAAATAAATACAATTGATAAGACCTTAGCCAAGCTTATAAAAAACTAGAAAGAGTAACTCAAACTAATTCAATAAGGAATGAAAATGATGAAATAACTACAGATTCTAGGCAATTTCAATTGAATATCATCAATGACTACTTTGAAAATCTTCACTCTCAAAAGATGTAAAACACAGAAAAACTGGATAAATTCCTAGATATATTTGACTTACAAAGCTGAATCAAGCAGATATAAGCATCCTAAATAGTATATCAGTAAAAAAAATCCTGAAAATATACCAAAAATCTTAACAACAAAGAAAAGCCCGGATGCTACAGAATTCTCAATTGTATTCTACAAGAAATTTAGAGAAAGTTTAATGCCAATTATTCTCAAATGCTTTAATGAAATTTAAAGTGAAGCAATTCTCCAGAACTTATTCCTAGAGGCAATTATTACCCTGACACAAATCTGTAGAGAGACAATACCAAAAAGAAACAGAACCACAGGCCAGTCTTACTCAGGAACATGGATATCAAGTTTCTCAACAAAATACTAACAAAAATAATACAGCAAATCATCATGACCAAGAGTGATTACTCCCAGGAATGGCTGGTTAATTATATGCAAATAAATACATGAAATACACCCTGTCGAGAGAGCCAAAGAAAAATATCACATGATCATCTCAATGGATGCATAAAAATACTTTGATACAGTCCAACAGTCATTAAAACCCTATAGAAAATAGGTATAAATTTCCATCTGAGAACTGCTTTAATTGCATCCCACAAATTCTGGTAAGTTTTATTTGAATATTCTTTGGATTGTAGACATAGTCTAATTTCCTTTTTAATTGCATATGTAACTCTTTGGTTACTGGGGAGGATGTTATTTAATTTCCATACGTTTATCTTTTTTTTGTGGTTTCTTTTGTCATTGATTTCCAGTTTCATTGCACTGTGGTCAGATAATACGCATGGAATAATTCCTGTTTTCTTGCATATCCTTAAGCATGACATGTGGACTACTAGTATGTGATCTGTTTTATGAAATATCCCATGTGCAGCTGAAAAGGATGTGTATTTAGATCTTTTGGGGTGGAACACTCTGTATAAGTCCACTAAGTCTACTTGTTCAAAGGTTTATTTTAGTTCTGTTATCCCTTTGCTAACTTTCTGTCTGTTTGACTATCTTTATGCTATAAGGGTGTCTTAAGGTCCCCTGTTAAGATTGTGATATTGGTTGCTAAATTTTTCTTGTCCTTTAAGATTTGTCTTAATCAATGGGGTGCTCCTTTATTTTGTGCATGCATATTTATGACTGTTACTCCAACTCTTGAATTTTTGCCCTAACCAGTGTGCTGAACTTCTTTACCTTGTTTGATCATTCTTAGTTTGAATTTCAGATTGTCTGTCAAGAGAATAGCTATCATTACTTTTTTCTGAGGTCCTAGAGCTTGCAGTATTGTTTTGCATCTTTTGACATTCTGCCTATGACTATCTTTATAGGTTAAATGTGTTTCTTATATACAACATATTTTTGGATTTTGCTTCTTATTCCACTCTGCCAGTCTATTTCTTTTAATTGGTGAAATGAGTCCATTTATATTAATAGTTATAAGTGAGATATATAAGTCAACAACTTATGGTTGACATGTTGTTTTCCTGCTGTTAGTTCTCTATTTTTTCCCGTGTTTAATAATTTGTTGTGTTTGATGGGTTCTTTCTGTTGCTATTCTTGGAATTATAGGTATTTTGATCTCTTTCTAGAATATCTTTTTGCACTCTCCATACAGTTGGTTTTGTCATCATGAACTTTTTTCGTTGTTCTTTGTCATGGAAACATTTTACTTCTCCATTAAACTTGACAGAGAGTTTAGCAGGGTAGATCAGTCTGGGTTGGAAATTGTTTTCTTACAAATTCTTTTTTTGTATTTTTGGGAAGGGTCTACAAGATATTCAGGGTCTCACTACTAGATTAGACTCATAGTGATCTGCCTGTTTACAGCCTTCCAAGAGCTTGGGTTACAGGCATGTGCCACCACGTCCAGTCTCAATGACGATCTCAGTGTGCCCTGGGGGCAGGGCCAGCACAGCAGGCCCAAGAGCGAATTCCAGACCCCTAATCCTGCTTGCAGGCACTTTAATCCACTGAGATATTTGGCTGGCCCTAAAATTTTTAACTTTTGACTTATTGATTTATTTTTGCAGGACTGGGCATTGAACTTAGACCCTTGTGTTTGCCAGGCAGGCTCTTATGCTACTGAGCTACCTCCCCTGCCCCAAGACTTGAAGTAATTCACTCCATGTTCTTTTTCACTTGATGGTTTATGAGGATAAATCTGCTGTTATTCTGATGGGTTTTCCTTTAAACATGATTTGTTTCTTTTCTCTAGAGGCTTTTACTATGCTGTTCTTGTGCTGAATTTCTGGAATCCTGATTATTAAATGCCTGGGTCTACATTTAACTGGATTGATATTATTTGGACTTCTATATGCTGCAGTTATCTGTTTCCCGATATGTGGGAAGTTTTCTCCTATTACTTCTGCCCATATTCTTTCATGCCATTTCTGTTGCCTCCTTCTTTTGCATTGATGCCTATTAGATTTATATTGTTTATTTTTGCATCATCTGGCAGCTATTGATATTTTTCCTGGATCCTAGCTTTTTAAGAGATCTTTCCTTAGTGGGATCAGTGGATTATGCACCTGTGTGCAGGGACAATATGCCATGGTGGCCCTGCCCCTGGGAATGCCTCCTACTGAGTCTGGGCATGGTGGCACATGCTTGGAATCCCAGCATTGTGGAGGCTGAATACGGGAGGATTACTCCAAGTCTGTGGTGTGTAGTGAGATCCTCCACAAAATACATAAAAAAGAACAAAATAAGAGAGATCTTTTCTTACATTTTCAATAGATGCTATGGTGTCTTCAAAGTCTGAAAGTCTATGCTCACTTTCATTCAACTTTGCCAAGTAGTAATGTTTTCAATTTCTTGCACATCACTTATTTATCTTTTATTTTTGTATTAAGTACAGAGTCTACAGTGTCTCACTACACAGATTATATTCCTAGTGATTCGCCTACTTGCAGCCTCCCTAGCACTGGGATTGGAGGCATGCACCAGGACATCCATTCTCAATTGCCATCTCAGGGAGCCCTAAGGGTGGGGCTGTCACATTGAGGCTCAAAGCCCAGTCTCTGTGACTGCCTAAGCAGGTGCTTTAATCTGCTGAGCTATCCATCTGGCCCTTTCTTGTATATCTCTTTGAATCTGCTAAATTCATTCTATTTCCTTGCCATACTTCTCATTCAAGTTTCTCATCATTTTTTTGTTATCCTCTATTTTTTTAGTGTCTTTTTAGAAATGCTTAGTAACTCTTTCATTGCAGTTATCATTTCTTTTCTTACTTGTGAGAGTCTTTCTGATCTTATTTCCTCTACTCTCATCTGCAGTGTTTCTTTATTTCAGCTGTTTTTTTCAGAAATTTCATGTGTGTGGCTTCCAATGGCTTCTCTTCTGATGTCTCCTAGGTTTGTTATCAATGGACTCTGGACGTGAGAATGCATTTTGCTCTTTATTTTTGTCATTTTCTTTTTCAGAGAGAACACTCTATTTTGATATATGTGATACCTTTTTTGTTAAAGTTTGATAGTAGGTACTTTCATCACTGGAGTAGGAACCTCTCATTATGTCTGTTTTCTAGGTGTCTCTCCTGTGTCAGAGATTCTTATTCTCTGTCTGTGATATTCACTTCTCTATTGAGAGTGAGATATTGGTTTCTGTTTGTCACTGTCCTCTGTCTTTCGGTGTAGGGCTTTGGTGAGGTTATTTCCCAAGAACCTGCCAATACATACATATATATGAATGTATTAAACTCAGTCCCTTGTGCTTTCCAGGAAAGCACATATTCTACTAAGCTATCTCCCTGGCCCTGAACCTGCCAAAATTACTACCTAAGGGAAAACATATAGTTAAGGAAGATATGGTTTCCTCTTTAGAGTGGTACAATTAGAAATACTAATAATAGACTATCATTCCCAGCAATCTCCTTTCCTAGCGATCCCAGTTCCATTCAGGGGCCCCAGACACAGCGCAGCTCAGCCGGTGAGAGAGAGCTCTGGGCCCGCAGCCCAGAAGGACCTTTTCCAGCAATCTCCTTTCCCAGCAATGCTGACTCCATCCATGGGCCCCAGGCACAGGGAAGCTTGGCCAGGAACCAACAGAGGGGAACCAGAGGAGCTGTAGCAAAAAAGAATTGAACACAACAGCTAGATCCAGACCAGACATAATTGGATGGTCTCAAACTTAATAGACTGGCACCCAAATCTCATTACACTCTAAGCTTATAGCTGCACCAAAGCTCTACACCAAAGGTCAGAGGTCAGTGCTATACAAAATGACAAAGACAAGGAGAAAAATGCAATCTCAGGCCTCGAGTCCACCAGTAAGTGAAGAGGACACTAGCTCAGCGGAAATGAATGAATTAACAGACACAGAAGCAAAGGAACAACAGCAGAAAGGCATAGAGGAACACAGAGGAGAATTAATTCATGAAATAAAAAAAGAAATATCTGAATACATAGTGTCTAAAATGAAGAATCAAATGGAGAAATATTGGGGGGGAACCCATGCTCACCCAGAAAAAGTGCAGAGAGCACTATTCTAGCTGAAACGTATGAATTAACAGCATCTAAACCAAAGAAACAATAGCAGAAATCTGTTGAGGAACTCAAAGCAGAAATAATTTCTGAAACCAAAAAAGAATTATTTGAACAAAAAGAATTTTTGAAATCATACCATCTGAAATACAAAAACAAGTCTGGAAATATACAGAGGAAACCCAACTTGAGAGAAACTCTACAGAAAAATAAATAATAACTACCTCTAAAGAAGACATGGATAAAAGAATTAGAGGAGATCAGAAATATGACAGATACCTTGAATGAGCAATACAGAAAAGAAATAGAACACATGAAACAGAGTCAAAGAGATACAGAAGAACTAAAAATATCAATCATGAGTCTACAAAACTGAGTTAAAGTGAACACAGAGTTTCAGATCTTAAAGATACTGGTGCAGCTAGTGAAAAGGTGAGAAAGGATATCTTAAAAACAATGAGAATGCAGGACAAAATAATCCATCACCTGCAAGATGATACTAAGATGAACAATGAGAGATCAATTGGCATCATTGAGAATAAAGGAGCCAACACACATAGCAAAAAATTAATTTGGGGAGGAGTAATTGCAGAAAACTTCCCAAATATGAGGAAATAATTCAACATTCAGGTAACCAAAGCATACAGATCATGAAATGACTTCAACAGAAGTAAAAACACACTGAGATATATAACAGTTAAGATCCCAGAAATCCAACACAAGAATAATATACTGAAGGCTGCCGAAGAGAAGAAGCTGATGACATTCTAAGGGAAACCCATCAGAATTACAGCCGACTTCTCTACACAAAGCATGAGGGCAAGGAGAGCATGGAGAAGAGTTCTTCAAATCCTATATGAAAACAAATTCCAGCCCAGATTATTATACTCTGCAAAACTCTCTTTCAAATTTGAAGGAGAAGTGAAATACTTCCACGACAAGGAACAACTAAAGAATTTCATGATGACAAAGCCATCCCTACACAGGCTACTGAAACAAGTTGCAAACAGAGACCACAATGATCAATGACGAGAACTCCAAGAAAGTGAACGAAAGGAACCCACTAAACAGGACAGACAATTAAACACAAGATACAAAGGAGTAAACAACACCAGGTAAATATCATGACAAACATAAGTCACAACATTTCAATCATAACCATTAATGTAAATGGAATCAATTCACCAATTAACAGAAATAGACTGGCACAGTGGATTATGAAACAAAATCCAACACTATACTTTATGAAAGAAACACACTTAACTCAAAAGAAAATTCATAGGTCAAAGTCAAAGGATGGAAAACAATACTACATGCACGTCAAAAAAAAAAAAGCAAGAGTAGCAATTCTGTTCTCAGACAGTCTCACTTCAAAGCAAGAAGGATCAAACAGCACAAAAAAGCCACTACATATTAGTCAGGGGAAAAATTCAAGAGGAAGAGGTAGCACTCATAAATATCTATGCACCAATCAAAGGAGAACCCAACTATGTAAGACAAATCGTAATGGACATTAAAAACTTAATATGTAAAAACACAATCTTAACCAGAGACCTTAACTCCCCCTTATCTCAAAAATATAGATTAACCAGACCAAAAAAAAAAAAAAAAATTAGCAAAAAAGTAGCAGAACTGAACCAGAGCTTGGAACAAATGGTCCTGGTAGACATATACAGTGTTCTACCCAACCACAGCTGAATACACATTTTTGTCATCTGTGCATGGATCATTTACCAAAGTAGACCACATACTAGCCCAGAGGTCATGGTCAAGTATATGCAAGAAAACAGAATTTATCCCATGCATATTATCTGACCACAGTGCAATGAAACAGGAACTAAATGATAAAAGAAACCAGAAAAATCCAATAATTCATGGAAATTAAACAACACGCTACTCAGCAATCAATGGGTCACAGAAGGAATTAAGCAAAAAATACAGCAATATCTAAAACTCAATGAAAATTCAAGCACTACCTACCAGAATCTATGGGATGTGATGAAAGCAGTTCTTAGAGGGAAAATCATAGCTATGAACTGACACATTAGGAAAACAGAACAGGAACAAATAAACACCCTAATGCTGCACCTCTGATGACAAGAAAAGGAAGAGCAAACGAAACCCAGAGCGCAAAGCCTGGAAGAAATTATAAAGATCAGAGCAGAAATTAATTCGATTGAGGTGAAGAAAACAGTTCAAAGAATCAAGGAATCAAAAAGTTGGGTCTTTGAAAGACTAAATAAAGTTGATGAGTCTCTAGCCAACCTCATCAAAAAGAGGAAAGAAATATTCAACCACATGCATTAAGGACTGAAAAGGGAAAAATCAACCTAGACAGAGCAGAAATGCAGAAGATTATCAATAGTTACTTTGAGAATCTTTACGCTCACAGAATAGAAGACACTGAAGAATTGGACCGATTCCTGGAAAGGTACAAATTACCAAAACTGAATCAAGAAGATACAGCAACTCTGAATAAGCCAATAACAGCCAAGGAAATATGAAGCATAATAAAAAGCCTATCGACAAAGAAAAGTCAAGGTCTTGATGGATTCACAGCTGAATTCTACAAGAAATTTATATTAGATATAATCCCTACACTCCTCAAACTCTTCAATGAAATTGAAAAGGAAGCATTCATTCCAAAATAATTTCTGAAGTCAAGTATTATACTGCTTCCAAAACCAGGGAAAGACACAACCAAAAAGGAGAACTATAGGTCAATATCCCTCATGAACATAGACGCAAAAATACTCAATAAAATCCTAAAAAACAGAATACAGCAAATCATCAAGATCATACACCATAACCAGTAGGATTCATCCCAGGAATGAAAGGATGGTCCAATCCTTGGAAATCTATAAATGTAAAATGTACTATATTAATAGATTGAAATCTAAAAACCACAAGATCATCTCAATTAATGCTGAAAAAGCTTTTGACAAACTCCAACATTCGTTCATATTCAAAGTCTCACAGAAAATTGGAATACATGGACTCTGCCTTAACACGATAAAAGTCAACTATGACAACCCAAAGGCTCATATGATCCTAAATGTGGAAAAACTGAAATCTTTACTCTTAAGTCAGGTACAATAAAAGGATGTCCTCTATCACCTATTCAATATAGTTTCGGAATCATTAGCAACAGCCATTAGAAAAGAGAGAGAAACAAAAGGAATAAAACAGATAAAGAAGTTAAATTATCACTATTTGCAGGTGACATGATACTTTACTTGGAAGACCCCAAAAATTTCACCAAGAAACTACTAGAACTGATAAGCAAGTTCAGTACCATAGCAGGACAGAAAGTCAATACTCAAAAGCCAATAGCATTCCTCTACACAGATAACAAGCACACTGAAAGGGAAGCAATAGAAACAATACTTTTACAATAGCATCATGGAAAATAAAATACCTTGGGATTCACTTAACCAAGGAAGTCAAAGATCTTTTCACTGCAAATTACAACACCCTAAGAAAAGAGATTATAGAGGATTTCAGAAAGTGGAAAGATATTCCCTGCTCCTAGATAAGAACAACTAACATCATGAAGATGGCCATACTTCCAAAATTGCTGAACAGATTTAATGCAATCTCTATCAAACTTCCACCAACATACCTCCCAGACCTAGAGAAATCAATTCTAAAATTTATTTGGAACCACAAAAGACCTAGAATAGCAAAGGTAATCTTGGCCAATAAAGGCAAGGCAGGAGTCATCACAATTCCTGACTTGAAATTATACCACAAAGCCACTGTGATAAAAATCAACATAGTATTGGCATCAAAATGGACCTGAGGATCAATGGAATAGATTAGAAGATGCAGAACATCTATAAATATACACAGCCATCTGATCTTTGTCAAAGGGGCCAAACAAGCCTACTAGAAGATAGCCTCTTTAACAAATGGTGCTGGAAAACCTGGCTTTCTATATGCTGAAAACTAAAATTTGACCTAGCTATATCACCATTAACTAAGCTAAAATCAAAGTTAATTAAAATCTAAACATTAAAACAGAAACACTCAGTCTCCTGAAAGCGAAAGTAGGAGGAACTATGGAAGACATAAGGGTAGTTAAAGAGTTCATGAACAAACATGTGTTCACCTGGGAAACACTTGAAAGAATCAACAACTGGGGTCAACTCTTCTTGAAGAGTTTTTGCACGTCAAAAGAAATTGTCAACAGCGTGAAAAGACAACCCACAAATTTTGAAAAAATCCTAACTAATAAGCAATTACACAAAGTTCTGCCGTCTAGAATTTATAAAGAACTAAGATATAACAGGGCCGTCAAATTTAAAGACCCAATTCAGAAATGGGCATCTGAGATGAATACACACTCTCAGAGGATGAAATTAAAGAAGCAAATAAATATATGAAAAAATGCTTACATTGCTAGCCATTCATAAAATGCAAATAAAAAAACACTGAGATACCATCTTACCACAGAAAGAATGACTATTATAAAGAAATCAACCAACAAATGTTGAAGAGTTTGTGCAGAAAATGGAATACTTCTGCACTGCCAGTGGGAATATAGACTGGTACAACCATTGTTGAGGTCAGTGTGGAGACTCCTCAAAAGAGTAGAACTAGATATCTCATTCAAGCCTGCTATCACCCTACTGGGAATTTTACCAAAAGATCTGAAAACATTGTATCATAGTGATATATGTGTACCTATGTTTATATCAAAATCTTGGAGATAACCAAGATGTCCATCACATGAGGAATGGTTGGAAAAGATGTGGTATTTCTATATAATGGAGTATTATTCAGCTATTAAGAATAATTTTGAAGCATTTATACTGAAGTGGATGCCACTTGACCATATCCTCATAAGTGAAATAAACCAGACACACATGTGTCAATATTGTATAGTCTCCCTAGTATAAGAAGCGAAAAGCAGAAATACAAAAGGAAACGTACAACAACTAAAATCAATTGAGTCAGAAAAGGCAAAGTGAATGGCATATGCTGCAGGACACTAATCAGCTTTTCTTTTGGATGGTTAACAACCTAAGTTCACAAGTCAGAGTTGGAAAAATAGAAGAGCCACAAGACCAGCCAACATTTTGGCCCTAGCCTTTCAAGGTCAGGGAAGACTCAGGACATAGAAGAACCTGTACTGCAACATCATGAAACTCAGTTGAGCTCCAAATTTTCTGAACAAGGAGATTATGGAGCCACAGAGGAAAGAGAACGAAGTTCTATAGTGTGCCTGGGAACTATAGAATCACATGGAGAGAAATCTTTCTCTCAAGCTCTCGCAGAGAGCAAACTGGTCAAGCATTGGCCGTGACTCATCCACATGGATGGCACAGACAAAGGATCTACAGAATAATGTGCAGGACTACAAGATAAACCCTGAGGGGACTTCACTGACCTCATGGGAAACAAAAACTACATGTTTTGGTATATAGGTCTTCCTTTATCTATGTCTTAACCATCCAGCAGAAAAGTACAAAACTGAGGTATACAACACAGGACCATAATAATAAGTTAAGCTGTAAATGGCTACAGTCAACAACATCTTTAGATAACTCACTATTGTTGTGGAATGCTGGATTGTGTTGGATTGTGTGGTCAAGTACAGGAACCTACATTAGTTTAATGACAATGGAGTGCCCATCTTTGACAAGTGTAGACAAAGGAAGGAGTATAGAAAGGAAGAATCATGATGTGTGTGTATGGACAGTACAGTTGGGATAGATAAGGCCATGCTTCTACATAATTCTATGAGAGGCAAGATTTGCAATAATGGTGGTTGGACAGGATAGTATGTCAGCTTCTAGCACATATGGACAACCACTAAGAAAATAACAAGGTAGAAAGTATTAAATATTAGGGCCGGCGGTATAGCTCAGAGGACTAAGTGCTTACTTAGGTAAGTGCAGGGACCAGTGTTCAATCCTTGGTTCCCCAAGCTGCGCCGGCCCCACCTTTGGGTGCGCTGAGCCGGCGATGCAATCCGGGCCTGGTGGCGCGCGCCTGTAATCCCAGCACATGGGAGGCAAAAAGCAGGAAGATCACTATGAATGTGGGCTGCATGCAAAAAATAGAAAAACCAAAAAAATAGAAAAAAGCAAAAAAAAGAAAGTATTAAATATTGAATCTTTGACATAATTCAGGTATAAAAATAAGATATGTAAACAGCTACACTCTCTTAATTTACTGGTAATAGACATCTGCTCTAATAATTTCTGTAAGTATAAGATCATGTATGCACCTTGTACAATACCAAAACATTATGAAAACAGTTTGTAATGTATTAATTTATTGAATCTGTCCTGTTAAGGTGTCTTTGAACTGTCTCATTGATATTTGTATTTCAATAAAATAAAAAATAAATAACTTTAAAAAAAAAATTTTTGTCCTAGCCTTTCAAGGTCAGCGAAGACTCAGGACATAGGAGAACCTGTTCTGTAACATCATGAAACTCAGTTGTGCCCCAAATTTTCTGAACAAGGAGATTATGGAGCCACAGAGGAAAGAGTTAGATGATGTATAGTGTGCCTGGGGAGAGTCACATAGAGAGAAAACTTTCTCTCAGGTTCTCACAGAGAGCAAACTGGTCAAGCATTGACCGTGACTCATCCACATGGATGGCACAGACAAAGGATCTAGAGTAAAATACAGGATTACAAGATTAACCCTGAGGGTACTTTACTGACATCAACAGAAAAAGAAGCTACATCTTTTGTTATATAGTGCTTGATCTATCTCAGTCTTAACTATCCATCAGATAAGTATAAAAATGAGGTATATAACACTGGGCCATAATAATAAGTTGACTGTAAATGGCTATAGTCAACAACTTCTTCAGATAACTCACTATTATTGTTCAATGCTCTTCTGTGTTGGATTGTGTTGCGGAGTTCAGGCACCTAAATTGGTTTAATGACAAAGAAGTACTCATTTTGTCAGGTCTAGACAAAAAAAAAAAGAGTATGCAAGGGAAGAATCATGATGCGTGTATATGAACAGTACAGTTGGGATGGATATGCCATGCTTCTGCATAATTCTGTGAGAATTGGTATTTGTGCTGGTGGTGGTTGGACAGGATATTATGTCTGTCTAGTACTATGGACAACCACTAGGAAGATAACAAGGTAGAAAGTATTAATTATTGAATCTGTGATATAAATCAGCTATAAAAAATAAAATAAGTATATAGGTATACTCTCTTAATTCACAAATTAGAGACTTCTGCTATAATACTGTATGTAAATATAACACCATGTATGCAACTTGTACAATACCAAAACATTACGAAAACAGTTTGCAATGTATTAATTCATTGAATCTGTCCTGATGATTTATCTTGAAATTGTTGCATTGCTATTTGTTCTTCAAATAAATAAATAAATAATAAAAAACTATCATCAAGAATATATAAAGAAGAACAAAAGAAAAAGAAAAAATCAGGTCCCCAAAATATATAGAGCTAATCCAAAATTGACATTCAAAATAAATACATCCTTCTTAGCTGAAAAAAATTCAAACAGCAAATCAGTGCACTAAAATGGTCAACATCCCTGGCCCTTCAAGAGATGCAAATTAAATAACACTGAGATTTCCTCTCATTTCAGAAAGTATACTTATTATCAAGTTATCAACTAATAATAAATGCTGGTGGGGTTGTGGGGCAAAGAGAACCCTTGTCCACTACTGGTGAGAGTGCAGACTACTACAACCACTGTTGGAATTTCCCCAAAATACTAAAACTAGAAGTTCTATTCAACCTAGCTATTCTTTCTTCCTACCTTCCAAAAACACTTAAAAGCATGCTATAACAAAATAAACATATCCATGTCTATAGAAACATAGTTTATAATAGCTCAATCTTAGCACTAGCCCAAATGTATCCATCTACTGATGAAGAAAGAGGTGTTTTTTTTTTTTTTAATTTTGTGAAACACTAAATTAACACTACTCTGCCTTAAAGAAGGATAAACTTCAGATATTTACAGGCAAATGACTTTTCTTTGAGCATATACTCTTAAGTAAAATGAATCAGATACATATGTTTAAATGTTGTATTGATTTTCCTTTATGAGAAACTAAAAGGGCAAAATTATCTGAAAGATATTTGGAGATAGAGAACAAGGAAGGGGGAGGGCGAAGAAAAAGAAGGAAGAAGAGAAAAGAATGGTAAGAAAAATAGAAGCGCTGCTTATGTAAATAGGAGAGAAAAAAAGTAGAAGGGTGAGGAGGGTGGAAAATCCAAAGAATCAGACATATTGTTACAACTTCCCCGTGGTGAATACGATAATTCTGCACATCGAATGGTTGATACACTGCCTCCACTTGAGATGTTTATAAGTTCCAGTGACTCAGCAGCGAGCCAGGGTCTTCCCTTGGTAGCCATCCTCATCCAGTGCAAAAAGAGGGTGTGAACACTGTGAGTGCTGCAACCACAGCCCAGGGGCCACCTGCTTATAGAGCAAGGGAGGACGTGAGGCTTGCTCACCCTCCCCTTCACTCTTGCTGCTTTGCTTTCTTCTGCTGCCTTGAAGTGTTGCCCCTGCACCATGCCACCTTGCATTGGATCAAGCTGATTATGAACTGAAACCTTCATAAATTGTGAGCTAACCAAACCTTCATTGCATAATTATGAGCACCACATATTTTGTTTCAGCAATGAGAGAAAAGTCACTGACATATGTACCAATACAATTAATTTTGAAAAAGTAATAGAAATGGCCAGGGAGATGGCTCAGTGGAATAAGCACTTCTCTGGCAAGCACAAGGACCTAAGTTCAATCCCCCGTTCCGCCCAAAAGAAAGTAATAGAAAATGAAGGAGAGATCAATTTCACAAAGATCAAGTCAGTTCCCAAACAAGGACATCAAGAATAAATAAGGAAAAGACTCAGGCTCCGGCAGTGCCCACTCACAATGGCTTGGTTGGCTAGACTGGACTCTGGCTGATTCCGACCTCAGCTCTGTCTTTGAGAGGTGGTGTCACCTCCAGAAGAAGACCTCTTGCTTGAGGTATGCAGGTCTCCCCGAGACGACAGCTTCCGACAGACTACTGTGGTCCTGGGTCTGTGGGGCTGCCTTGCAATCCAAGAGGGCCTCAAGTTTACGTAGTCCTAGAGACTTCTGGGCATACATAAAGGTCTCTGCAAATGCTTTGGTTTGGTTTCTCATCCATCAAAAGATGTAAAATGTGTAAAGCCAGAGTTCCTCTGTCTTTTTTAAAAAACTTTTTGAAAGACACTCCCTACCCGATTAACAAAGTAGTGTGGGAAGCTGAGAAGGAATTTGGTTCTGGAACCCCTGGTTTAAGAGGTGAAAAGATACAAGATGAATGTGAGGTTTAGATTCATGTTTAGTCACTCTTTGACCATTCACAAATCGAGGTGCAGAGTCACTGCTTTTATAACCAAAGCTACTGACTGCTTCAAAAGAAAATATGAATCATGGTTTTAACCAGTAACACATTAAGGGAAAGGACTCTGCTCTATGTTTCTGTGGTGGTCTTTGTATCATTTATATACTAGAATACTCTGTGTCTTACTATTTATACACATAACAAAATAATGTGTTTATGTATTGTTTCTGATAATCTGGAACTTTTTTCTAATAGAGGTTTGTAGAAAAAACTCAGGAGCAGTATATACTTAATTATGTTTTGTAAGTAACAGTAGAGCCTCCATTTTTAGTCTTGGAAATCTATGTTTAGCTAAAAAAATCCTTCACAAGTGTTTTTTTTCCTGGGGAATTCAGAAAGTATCATTACATTGTCTTCAGGCACAAAGCACCATTTAGAAAAGAATAATGATAAGCTGATTTTTGTCTACTTGAAAGGCTTGATGTAACTACTGGAGCCCTTAGAGGTGGGTAAATTGATTTTCTTTACCATTAAACTCTTGAAATTTTATTTAATATACTTCAATATTAATCCTGGTAGGACAATTTTTCCTAACCATGGAATTAGTCTTTCTTTCTTTCTTTCTTTTTTTCTTTCTTTCTTTCTTTCTTTCTTTCTTTCTTTCTTTCTTTCTTTCTTTCTTTCTTCCTTTCTTTCTTTTTTTATTGAAGAACAAATAGCAATGACACAGTTTCAAATCAAATTAACAGGACAGATTCAATAATTAATGCATTGCAAATTGTTTTTGTAATGGTTTGTTGTTGTACATTGTGCATACATGATATTCTACTTACAGACACTATTGGAGCAGATGTCTCTGATCAATGAATTAAGAGGATGTAGCTGTATACTTAACTTATTCTTTTAAAGCTGAATTATAGCAGTTTCAATACTTAATACTTTCTACCTTGTTATATGCCTAGTGGTTGTCCATAGAAGCTGACATAATATCCTGTCCAAGCACTATTAGTGCAAATCTTGCTTCTCATAGAATTATTCAGAAGTACTGCATATTTATCATAACTGAACTGTTATACAAACACATCATGGTTCTTCCTTTGTATCCCTCTTTTTTTTTTTGTCGAGACCTGTCAAAGATGGGCACTCCATTATCATTAAACCATTATAGGTGTCGAACTCGATGACACAATCAAACACAGCCCAGCAGTCCACAATCATAGTGAGTTATCTGTAGAAGTTGTTGACAGTAGCCATTTAAAGCTTAACTGATTATTATGGCCCCATTTTACATACCTCATTTTTATGCTTTTCTGCTGGATGGTTAAGACTGAGATAAAGCAAGACCTGTACAACAAAAAATGTAGCTTTTGTATCTGATGAGGTCAGTCAAGTGTCTTCAGGGTGGAATTAGTGTTTTAACCACATAATTTTAAACTTCCTTTCTGCAGCAAAGTTACTTAGACTTGCTTATATTATTTGCTGTGTTTCCAAACTTTTCATTTTTCTGAGATACTTACATCATTTTAAATCTTCATGTCTTTGAATTTGTCACTTCTCAAGTCACTGCTTCACTGTAATTTTTGTTCTTTTATTCACATTTCTGTTCCTTCAGACTCAATTTTAGACATTATTTACAATGTTTCTTTACGTTCTAGTACACATCCATGTATTACTAATCATTACTTATGATTCATGTCCCTTTATGTCATTGCCTTTATATAATTTATCATTCTTTGAAATATGCTGTGATTCTCATCTTTGAGGTCATGCTTTTCTTGTATGTTTTCAGTGATTAACAAATACTATTTTGACTCTTATTATATTTTCCCTATAAGAACATCATGCAAACCTATCTTAATACTTTTTTTAGTTTTTCCCCAATTGCTTTGTGGCTCTACAGAAGTGATGGCAAACCTAGGGCACACATGCTGTGGAGGCACCCAGAGCCCCTCTTGGCACAAGAGCAAGCCACCTCAAAGCCACACCCCTGAAAGCAGGTGTTTGTCTTAAACTAAAATCTTAGTATTCCCGTTTAATTGCAGTCTTGGCACTTTGTGATACACAAGTGGGTTTGGGGTCGCAGTTGGGTCCTTGCTCACTAACAGGTCCAGCATTGCTGCTCTAGAGGGTCCTCTTGTGTGGAGTTGTGTGATGCTTCAGGAGTTTTCTTATTTTCTCCTTACTCTTGAACTCTGTCTGTACTCTAATTTTTTCTGGAATTTCTCTTCCTGTCCATGTTATATGACTGACTCCTCATTGACAAGATAACTCTCAATTTCATTGCCATTGTCTCATGTCATAAAATTGTCATTTTCTTGCAAGGATGACCTAAAAGATTGACTTTAAGGTTATGTTCCTGAAACTGCTCGTCTCCTTGAGCCTGTGTGCCACCCCCTGCACTGACTAACTTCGGGAGCTTTCAAGCCTCTCCAATGTAAGCAGCTGCTCTAAGGATTCTGCAGAGCACATGTTTATCCACAGCTCTTGCTTGTTTGGGGTTGTGCTGAGGTGGTGTAGTGTCTTCTTTACAGTGGCTGCTTACGATTTATTCTGACATTCCTCTATTTTGTGTTTCATGCTAAAAACATTTAACTAGTATTTATATAAAGTACTTAAAATATGTTTTTCTTCATAAAACTTTGGACAGATTTTAAAATTATAGTCATTTCATTTTTTAGGAATTCCTTGAGTTACTTTATATTTTTATTTCTGTAGCCTTTCTATAGTACTAACATCATTAGTGTGACTTTATGAAAAACATAGTAGGAGTTAGTTTTTAAGGACAGCCGTTCGTAAGAGCTCAGGCATGATTTCGTAGATTTATTTTTTTCTATTAGACTGCACGCCTTCACGGGCTGCTTTTAAGTCTGCTTGAAGCCAATGACCAAGGATAGGACAGAAATGAAGAAGTGTGAAGCAGAAAGAACGGTGAGAGAAGAGAACTGAGATCAAGTTCAGATGCTTCCCGTATGGAAAATTAAAATGAGGCCAATGTGGCCAGAGCCCTGCGAAGTTGGAAAAAGAAACTTGAACAGACTCAGAAAGGAACACACACTTTCTAGCTAGGGGCGAGAGCACTAGGAAAGTCAGGACAGGACTGTGTGGGGGAGAGGACCAAACCCCTGACCAGCGGTGACCAGAGCAGCGGCTCGGTCACCATGTGCATTGCACTTGGGAGCTCTGGTGCTGTGTGGCACTGTCAGAAACTAAAAGCTAAAAGGGCGAGCTGGAGATAGAGCTCAGCAGCTCAGTGCCTGCCTGGCAAGCCTGAGGACAGGCGTTTAATTCCTGATACAAAAAAAAAAAGAAAAGAAAGAAAGAAACTGCAGACAAGTGTTAATTTAATCTGAAATGAAAACACACTAGGACAATCATGACTTGCCTTCTTATCATGCAGCTGACTTTCCAGAGCGCTCCTGGGACTGCATGCACTGGTTCTGAGAGGCTCTTAGAACACAATCACGTGTCCTGTTCTTGCTGTTCTTAGCAACGAAGCAAAAGCATCTGGGAAAACAAATGCAGGGAGAAACACGCGGGACCCTCATACTTATGTACACATCTGAGTGAAGATGCCATGATACGTGCATCCCTGTTTGTAGGAGATGCCATCGGAGCACCGCTAAAACACGGATTTAGAAAACGTGTCAATTAAGGCAGCAGTTTCTCACTCCTCTCCAACTTGAGTCCATTTAGACTTTGGCTTCTTGTTCCATGTTTGACAGACATTTTGTAGAAACAGCAGGTAATGGTATTCAGAAGAAAAGGACAAGGCAGCTATGACTCAGCAATACTTTAAGGGCTATTTTTAGAATTTATTACATTGTTCTAAGCTGTGAGTCACATTTCTACCTCTGAAGTGTTGTGACTCTTCTGTATCTTCAAAAATTGTAAGATGTACAATATATTTACCTTTCACTCTAGTGAAATACCCAAACATACATATTCTACATTATATATATATATATATATATATATATTGAATATATATATATATATATTGAATATATATATATTCAATATATATATATATTCAACAGAGGGAGTAGTAAAATTAATTTTTCAGTAATCCCCATAGCATTTCCATTAGTGGCTACTTAATTTCCATTTTCTATACTCCAAGTCCAATACATACCTCTTTTTCTGTCTTTGTAATTGCTATGATAGGTGTAAGATAATAACAGCATGGAGTATTAATTGTCATTTCCTTGATGCTTAATGATTTTTGAACATCATCGCAAATATCTGTTGGCCAATTGTATGTCTTCTCTTACATAAAATGTATGGACAACTTGAGACTTAGCAAAGCCATCCAAAGGGGCCACCCAGATAGCTCAGCAGACTAAACCACCTGCATAGGCGGGGCTTGATCACTGTGTACAGCACTGACCCCACCCCTACGCATTGAGACTGGGCGTGGTGGCACATGCCTGAAATCCCAGCACTTAGGAGCCTGAAAACAGGAGGATCACTATGAGTCCAATCTATACAGTGAGACCCTGTACTAATGAATAAATCCTGTACTAAATACAAAACACAAAAAATTCTCAAAATGCTAAAAAAATGAGTAAAATAAAATATAATAAAAATGTCTCATAACACAGTTCAGTGTGAAGGCCTTGGGTTCCATCCCCAGCACCACTGAAAAGAAAATATCTATTTATGTTCTTCTTCCATTTTTAATGGAATTGTCTTCTTATTTATTTTGTTTTTATTCTTTTTTCATTTTTACTGTTGAGTCATATGAGTTTCTTAAATATTTTCATCCTTAACCTCTTATCATATATGTGATTTGAAAATATTTTCTCCGCATTATAAGACATGCTTTTCATTTTATTGTTTCCTTTTCTCCATAAAAGCATATTATTTTGAAGTAATCTGACATTTAATTTTACTTTTGCTGCCTGAGACTTTTGTGTAATATCTAAAAAAATAATCTTCCTAAGCCCATATGATGAAGAGTTCCTTATTTCGGGAATTTTATAGTTTCAGATCTTAGGAAGAATGATTGAGAACATGGTGAAAACTTGAATTTTAAAACTTTATGGTAGTAAAAGACATAGTGCTACTAACACCCCTCAAAATGCAGTGCCTCACTTTGGACATAGTTGTCCCTACTCCTTTGCCCACTTTCTGAAGCAGTTACAGCAGTCCTCTTTCCTCATTGTCTTTATGAGAGGCAGTGAAAATGCATGAAAGCTTCTGCCAACTGCCGTCCCATGGCCTGGCAGCCCCGTGACACATCCTGACCCTGTCCTCACTCATCTTATTTTGCTGGTTTTGGCACTGAACAACTTCTCATTGTTTTTCAAAGTCAAGGTGACCAGGGTTGGTAAATTTTTTAAATCAATTTAGGGCATCACCACAGCCAAAAAATGCACAAGAGAAGGTATTCATCTGATAGAACTTCTGGACTTGCTTCAGGAAGGAGAAAGAATGACCGGGGAAACGTTCCTGCTGCAAAGGGGAGTGTTTTTAGAGGAATTGATGGCAATGTGTCTCTTGTTGTAGTTCGTTATTCTAAAATTTGAACACACACCACAGTTTTGTATCACATCTCCTTGTTCAAGTGTTTAACCAAGAGACCAAGTCTAAAAATCAATAGCAAAAACAGGAATATTCTTCAGTGTGTAAGATCTGAATAGCACTCTTAAGCCACCACTGGGTTACACAAGAAGGTAAAAGTGCATTTTGGTAAATATTAGAATGCCAGAGAGGCAGCTCTGTGGCAAAGCATTCACCTAGCAGAAAGCCCTAGGCTCAAACACCAGACCCACAAGAGAAGACTAACAATATCTAGATAAAAACAAAATTTAAAGCACGCAGTACTAAACCTTGATGAGATACAATAACAGAAGTAATAAAAGGGAAGTTTAGAGCAACAAACCCCTACATTATAAAAGAATTCTGAACTAATGAACCTAACTACACCTGTAGTAACTAGCAAAATTAGAAACCACTGAGCCCGAGGTTCACAGAAGGAAGTTCATGAAAATTAAGACAGAAGTGTTCCAAGCTGATAATATAGAAAGGGTAGAAAAACCCAAGATTTTGTCATTTGAAGAAATAAAAGGACAAACTGCTTGGAAAAGTAACAAAGAGAGGGAAAACTGCAAATCAGAAATAAAGGTGCAGACAGTGTAGTGAGTGCCTTAGAACCAGAAAGGGCAGGACATGGGGATGCTGCACAGTGCTCTGTGGAAGCTGTTCAGGCTGGAAGAAGAGGGTGAATGCTTAGGACGGTGCACCCTCCAAAGCTGAATCAAAAAGAAATGTGAAAACTGGACAGAATAATAATAAATAAAATATAGTAATCTACAATGTCTCAGCAAAGAAAAGTGCAAGACCACATGGTGTTATAACTCACTTCTGCTAAACTTTCCAAGAAGAGTTAGGAATGGTCTTTCTAAGGGTCAGACTGATAGTTCAGTGGACTGAAGTGCCAGCTTGGGCAGAGAGTGCAGGGGCTGGAGTTGATCCCCCACTTGCTGTGCTGGGCCCAGCCTTGGGGAGTGTTGAGATGGCGATTGAGATTAGGCGTGGTTGCCCCACCTGCAATCCCAGCTCTTTGGAGGCTGTAACCAGGAGAATCACTATGAGTCCTGAACAACCTGTAGACACATCCCTAAGACACACACACATACACACACACACACACACACACACACAGAGGGAGAGAGAGACACTCACAAAGAAAAAGAAAGAACAAAAATTCAAAAACGACCACAAGTATTTCTTTATCCAAATTCCACTTTGGATGAGTATTTATGGAATATAGTTCTTTCTGTTTTTAAGGGACCTGATGAGGTCATTGGCACAGAAATACCCCAGGGCATACAGTGCAGAGGGTCAGAGTCCAGATTCCTCTTTCTTCAGATACTTTGAGGTAGCTCATTTTTTGGAAAATATAAACTACTGCTAATGATTAATTTTAGGAGGCTCTGATGAATTAGGAAGCAGACCCTGAGATACAAAAATAAAGGGTGTTTGCTTTAGATATCTTTATATTATGAAAGAGTGCAAATGTTTGCCCATAGGAGCATCTTAAGAAGGCTCTTCTCCCATCAATACTAATCACAGCATCTCGGCAGGCACTGCAGTTCCTCTGTTTCTCACTTTATCTTTCACTTAAACTTGACAGTTTTTCTTTTAGATTTTTCTCATAGAGTATCTGAAAATTTAAGTGTTTTGTTAGTTATTCCCTAAAAAAATAGATTTCTCTTTGAAAAATGAAAGTTAAAATGCAAATAAATCCCAAAAGACATAGGCAAGTAATTTGGATGTCACATTCTGCTTTTCTAGCCATTTACAAATTTTCTGGTCACCTAACATGGTGTCCCTACACAGTAAATTATAGATGCTCTTTTATAATATTTTTCCATCCAGTGATTTACAATTCATGTTCCAGTGTTGACTGGAAGAAGCAATCAGGAGGATTTGCTTTGATATGATCCAGCAAAGTCTTGCTGAAATTCCTGGAATTTAGAGTATTAGGTAAGGAGAAAATCAATGTTTTATTCACTGCAATTTTTCTTAGGGGAGCAATGCTTGGCTAGAAGGCAATTCCCCACATGAAAATTCAAGTACACACAGAGTCACAATTGTCCTGTCATAAGATTTAAGTTTCTACTTGGCCTGTGCTTACTGGTTCTCTTTATGGTTGCAAAATTCTATGCTTTCTTTAGGCCTTCTACAGTATACTAGTGAGCAAGGGTATTCTATACAAAGACCACTCAGAGAGAGACACGGATGGGCTGAGATGGAGACAGTGCAGTTTTCAGAACAAATGTGAAGGAGTCAGGGTGGGAATGAACCAATCAATGAGAAGGAATCCTCCTTCCTTGTGCTAGTAGGATGCACAAGCATTTTTAGCTCTCTTTGTTCAGCTTATCCATGGAGAAATTAGTCTCAATACAGTATTGTGCTGCATAGAAGAGATTGTATTCATCCCACAGTGCACATTTCATTCCAAGTCTGGAAATCTGTCTTGGAGTCAAATTACACTCTCCCTGATGGGCTTCTCTAATCCTTTTCAGTCTCCTCTTGAAAATAAAAGGAATATCCATATCTGAACTAAGATCTGAGCATTGTTTCCTCCAGATGTCTGGAGAGAGTACCTTGGCAGCCCCAGACCTGCAGAACCATGGTGCCTTCCAGCGAGCACATGAGTACTTCCTTCTTTCTGCTCTGTATCCTCAGCTTCCTCACGAATTCCATGCAGACCTGTACAAGTGTAGGATCAACTGGAAACACAAGGTACGGGTAAGACTTTCTCAATGGTGTTACATATTTCTAACTTAATAAAAGAAGAGAAAGATATATTTATGTTTTTATTTTGTTTATCAGGACCAAATTATTTTTTTAAGTTCTTTCTAGGTGTTCTGTCTGTTTCAGTGAAGGGTGATGCATATTGGAGCATCCTGGCTCTCATGCCCTGAATCCTGGTCCTTCCCAGAAACCCCTATATCACTTGCTTTAGCATTTTCCAGCCTCATTCTAAGGCCATCTATTCAGGCCTAACACTAAGCCACACCACTCAGCATGTATATTTTGGCAATGAACTGGCTTAGGACCAAATTTGCAGTTCCTATGTCATGGAAACCCCAGGCAAATGGAAGCAAGGTCAAGCAAAACAGCAAATAGAAACCCTCTATCTGAAATCCCTTCACTTATGGCAGTTGTGACACCCCATTTTCTATCCTGAGAGCAAACATTCAAAAGTTACAATGATGCTAAATGTTTGTAGTTGAGTTCATCAGAATACATTAAAAGCAACATCCATAATCTTTTTGGACATACCCATCCTGCCCATAAAGTCCAGATGCAATTAATGAAAGATCACAATGGTGGTGCTTCTCTGAGGCCACCATCGTACTCGCTCCATTCAACTGCTCACTGTATCTAACTCTGCCTAACTTTTGAGCTATGCTAAGATTGGCCCATTCTGGAAGGCAGGGCTGTGCAGACACTGCCCTTAACACAGCTGAAAATCTCTCTGCCCAGCTACAAACACAGAATTATGTACCCTTAATCCTTCCATAGACTCTTAATGAAAGATCTAAGGATTGTGTCACTATTTCCTTTATCCTTACTCGCTGTCTTAGGTAGGTGTTCAGAATTTGGGCATCATTCTAAAATTTTGTGTGATAGATAAGTATTTCAGTGGTCAAAATATTTTAACTTTGAAACTGTTGAGATGTTCAAGCTTGATGTATTCCCTATCAACTATATTTGCAAAAAAATTTTAAGGAGTTCTGATTCTTTCAAAAAATAATGGTCAGTTTACTTAAAAGGGGCCTTTGCAACTTCAGCCTTGCAAACAACCTAGCAGAAGCTGCAGGCTATTGGAGATATTTTTATCTTCCATGTTGTCACAGATAAGAAACATATTTACCAAGTAGTGAGTCACATTGTGCAGCATGAATTGTCTCATTCCTAGATTCCAGCAAATGGTTTCTCACTGTTCACCCCAACCCTAAATACAAGATGTTCTATTATGGTAGCACTCCAATTTTACAGCACTTCTGTACCAGTCACTTATTTCATTGCAGAATGTATCATCCCTAAGTTTCCACAACTTATAGGAAGCAATATTCTTATATCATGAATCTACACACTAGCTACTAGCTTGGCTCCAGGATCCGGTTTCAGTTTGTCTATGTTGTGTACGTCCATTCGAAGGTCCAAGCCAGATGAACGGTAGCTATCTGCAGCGTGGTCCCCTAATGCACATCACTAGGACATAGAAGAACAAACTAGCTCAATGTTACGCCATAGCTAAGGTCTGAAGAGAGTACACCTACCCTAAGGCCAAAACAAACTTGTGAATGCTAGTCTTCTTTTAGGGAGAAGTGACATATCAGTGCCAGCAATTTAATCTTCCTTAGCATCTAACAAACCATGCCGATGAAAACCTTTTACTGCTATTGAACAGCTTACTTCTTTGTAGTTCAGTGTTGGAGAGGAAAAATTGTCAGTCTACAGGGAAGGAAGACTAGAGCTGCAAGAACATATACTGCAGAATGGTCAGAGGCAGGGGTGGATTTGGTTTTTCCACCTTTACTGCCTGCCAGAGTTTCAGAAGCTCTCATCTAAGTTTTTGAGATGATCTTTTATCTTTTCAATGCATTTCAGTTTTATTCTTCAATTATCTCTAGAAAATTTCCTATCTGCTTGAACTATAATTATTGGTGAGTACAGAAATATGTTACTTTCTGAGAGGAGAATCCTGTACCTGATGAGATTAGAGCTAAACTGTTAACCAACATATGTTGAGTTCCACATGTTTATAGAAAGACAACATCCTAGAGGCGGCTTTTACCAAGTCAGTGGGACTATGGAGTTCTCCTAAATTTTCTGTAGATAATCCAGATTTTTCTGTAGATAAATCCAGCCAGTTGACAAAAAAAATACAGTATAGCATAACATCCTTTTCTCTTGACTTGGTATTATGTTTATGTATTATGTTTCACAAACATTTAGGCTGAAATTCAGTAGACATATTTTTCTAGGGACCTGATACCAAGTCAATTAGCACTGGTAGGTTTCTTCTTAAGATGGAGTTGGCAAAGCCAACCACCTACAGCTGTTGTGTTGTAAGACAAAGTTGTGCTCAGCATGGGGCCTGACAAATGATTTGATTTTTATCCTCCACAATGCTTTCTCTGATCTTATATTTTTGCAGTAAAATGAGGTATGGTTACAGGACAGTTGACACATTTTGTGAAAAACAGAAACAAACAAACGTTTCCTCTTGACACTTTAATATATATTGCTCTTTGCTTCAGTTTTAATCCAATAGTGGACTAAGGCAGATTTCTCCTTCTCCTCTGTTATCTCTGCCTATTAACAGAGCAGAAAAAAGGGTTAGAAGTACGCATTTTACCTTTGAAACATCAAAAGATGAAGTAACTCACACAAGATCCCTCAGCTAGATGAGGGCCAGGCTGAGATCCAACTCAACTCCAGTCCACATTGCCCTTTACTACGCAGCCCAGTGTCTGCAAATGAAGTCACCAATTTTCATGGTTAACTTCCTGCCAAACTTTTAGATAAATTTGCAACAAAAAAAAAATAAACAATAGTAATTATAATGAAGTCGGCAAAGGTCTACATTTCCCATTTGTTCTTAGCTCCGCATTGGTTTTCTTTATATCAAACCTTTAATTTCAGAAGCACAAATACCTGTAGGTGGATAGCTGGAACCAGGGTGAACTAAACAGTTGCATGGAGAATAAACATCTCTAAAAATCAGTGTCTTTGAAAGGTTCACAACGGGGTCCAATCAGAGAAGAGAATAGCCCTCCCAGAAACCCTGGCGGGCTCAGGATCCAGGAGCGCTCAGCAGGGAACCCACAGTGTGAGCAGAAACAAGCTCAATTAAAACGCGCAGCAGTGAACAAAGCTGGACCACCTGCAGCACTGAAACCTGATATTTTTGAAACACATTTGGAAGAAAAATGAAAGTGAAAAATAGTCCCCCATGGCTTCAGTTAACCCCAAAAGAGGAATGCTCCCAGGGAGGGTGTGTGAAGTGGCCAGAACTGGAAGTTCTCAGCGGCGCAGGTGGGAGTGTGACCTTACCACCAACATTTATAACAAGAATTGGTAGTTTGTTCCCAATGATTAATAGCAGCACAGGTGGAAACAGAGGAGTGGGATTTAGATGCAAGAAACAGCTGGGTTCAGACTTCAGCCCTCTGTGGGAGTCAGGCTTTCTATACTGCACACTGAGGCAAACAAGATCCCTGGGCAGCGGAGGCTGGTGACCACGGCCCCTGGAGCCGGGAAACTCCGATTCCTACCAGCAAAGTAGGGAGAGTACAGCCAAAGTTGACGAAAAGGGAACGTGAGGACTGAGGGCTTTAGGAGTGTGTCAGTCAGGGTCTCACTTCAAGGAACTAATAGCACATGGCTGAACAAAGTCCTGGGTAAGAATGAACAATCTCTTCTCACACCTCAGTGGGTCCTGATGGAACATGCGGACTTTAACATTATAATACATAAAAATAAAGAAAGAAATAAACATTATAATACATATAATAACAATATAATGCCCATAAACAACATAATATGTATGATATATCCCTTTAGGTGTAAAAACTGGTAATACCATCATCTTTCAAAGAATTAAATATTGAATTGGAAAAGAAGTATTTTTAGCCACACAAACATGGCTATATGTTCGTTCTAAGAAGTTACAGAAATATAGGGAAAGATTTTCAGAATCCATGAGAGAAAGATAGCTGTTGAGGCAGCTAATTTCCCTCTTGGACATGTTTGTATTGCTGCATGACCAGAGCTCAAGCACAACACACCTGTGCACACTGGCAATATTTATTTGATGACTTTAAAATGCAACTAGCGTGTTTCCACCAAAAGTAATACTTCAGTTAGTTGGTTTAATTGTGTCAAACATCCATTCTAAGGTCCCTGAATTTAGACAGCTATTCTCTATTTTATTTACAAATAAGCCTGTAACATACAGTTCTTTATGTAATAAAAACTACAGGCTGCACACTCCACCATAGTGGGACATCAAAGATCCAGTGCATGGGGAAGGCCCTGCGCACATGGAGCTGCCCTCACTGGGAAGGCTGCCTCCGCCTCCTGACTGACACAGATCTGTAATGCATTATGAAAGCAGATACTCCTTGGAGCTCTTCACTGGAACCTGGATCTGACCTAAGAGCAAGGCAGGCAGAGAACTTTTCCCTGAGGATGTGACAAGAGATGACACCATACTAGCTGGGGCTGGATGTAGAGATGGGATAAAAATGCAACCCAGGGGAATCTCAGCCTGCTGAGGCCTCTGATGTATAGCAGGTCATGCAACAATTTAGCCTCTTAGAATGCTAAGTATGGATAAGGTACAGACAGAATAGTCAGGAATGAGACAGGAGAGAGCCTAACATGCAGATCAGGCATGCCCTGGTATTATGGTTTCTCTCCAGGTGTCCCCCCAAACCTCATGCTGTCATGGCGCAGACTTCTAGAGTTTGTGATGAGCTCATGATACTCTCGGAGTATGGGTTCTCCAAGGCTGGGATTACTGGTCTAAGTGCTGCTGGGATTATGGTTGTCAGTGCTACAACTGTCCTGAGGCAGAAAGCCTGAATGTGACATAAGAGAGACAGAGAGACAGACTTCCTCTCTGTTGCCACTGTTGCTGCTGCCTCTCTTTGCTCTCTGCTGTCTACCACCTCTATGAATGAATGCTATCTGCCATGTGCCAGTCTGTCCTGGAGCCAACCAAGTATGAACCGAAACATCCATTGACTGTGAGCTAAATAAACCTTTTTTTTTTTCATTTTGGGTGTTGCGTGTTGGTCTCAGCAATTGAGAGAAGAACTGAGACACCTGGGGATGCATGGCATAGAGGAGTTTAACTGTTATTACAAAACTAGGATGGCTTTAGGTTGAGGGTGGGGAGGAAGCTTATGGGGGAATGGTGTCATGTTGCAGGGCAGTGTCTCAACACATTGGCACTCAGTGTGCAAAAGATGGAGCAGGTTCTGATTCCACATGAACATCTCCTGCTTGGAGGACATGAAGATGGACTTCTGTGAAGGCTGTTCCTATTCCTTTGTGCCTCTTCATAAAGAAATGTTGAAAATTATTCATGCAAATCTTATCTGCATGTCAACTACTCAGAAGCCCTGCTCTCAACTGTCCTGACAGGTAGGATGGGGAGGAATCCTGCCTTGTGTTAACTCTGGGACTGATAGAACCTTCTGGAGTGCTGCCTGCCAGCCTCCTGTCTGTGGCAGAAATTCAGCACCAAGAGCTCCAAACATGACAGGCATGAGGGTGTCTTCTGGGGTGAGAATGAGAGTGAAGGTGAATATTGTGTGAAAAAAACATGCATTTTGGAAAAGATTTGACGTATATACCTCTGCGTCTAGCTCCACACTCCTCTTCTCCAATGACTAATCTCTAGCTTTGGTCACATGGGTTAACCTCAATAGAAATGAATCCTTAAATGGTTAAATATCAATTTGAAGTTAACAATCTGAGACTTAACCAAATCTATTGAAATTACTGAAATCAGCCCCTTGAGGTTCATTTCATACAGAGAGTCCAAAAATTACACAGGAAACTCATTATTGATATTTTTTATAGTATTTTCTTTTTGTTTCAAATCTGCTATGCTGTAAGGGACTAAAGTCACAAATACTGGCTTTCACTTTGGCTTATTATTTCCATATTTGGCAACTTAACTCCAACCTCCATAACATTATAGAAAACCTTCCTGTCCCAAATAAATTTGTGAATTAGTGAGATAGCTCAGCAGACAAAGCATCTGCTTAGGCAAGCGCAGAAACCAAGGTCCAATCCCTGGCACTGCATGCTGTGCCAGCTCCACACCTGGGCATTCTGAGTAGCCACCAAGACAGGATGTGGTCGTGCATGCCTGTAACCCCAGCACAGGGAAGGTTATAAACAGGAGGATCACTGTAAGTTTGAATTTCATAACGAGACCCTGTACCAAATAAATTAATGGGAAAAAATAGTTGTCAAAGCAAAATGATAGGAAATTTAAAAAATTATTAAATTACAAATTATTACCTTCAAAGTAGTTGATTAGATTAGCAGATATTTGAATGTAAAATTTGTCAAAAAATATAAAGACTGGCTCTTGCATTTAATCTACTAATAAAATCTGTAGCACTGTTATCTTATTGTGGGTTACCAACTGATAGCCAACTTGTCACACCCAGATGAACTGAGCAAGCGTGGTGCTGGCTGTGAGAGGCCCACCTGAGGGCTGAAGATTGGTGCTGACATCAGAAGAGAGACAGAGAGCAAAGAGTTTGGAAGCTGTAGGGGGCTTTTGGCTTTCCTGGAGAATCTTGTCATGCTGGCCTTCCTGATAAACTCAGCTGTTCTTATCACTGAAAGAATTCAGCACACGACTGTCACTGAGAATAGCTAGGATTCACTTTGAGGGACCCCTGGTCCTCCCTTTGAGCACTGCTTCCTGAGTCTGAGGAGGGGGAAGATGGTGCACTGCTCAGTCTCCTGGAGAAGCTTAAGGCATGAACTGTCCTGACAGGAATTCAGCTGTTCCCATCAGAGGAGGAGCTCAGGACCTCTTTGTAGCTGAGGGCGGCTGAGGTACTTTCTGGAGGAGCTCTGGTGCTTACTTTGAGTGCCACTTTCTGGCTCCAGTGCAGCTCCCACAGCCTGCTATCACAAATCCTTCATCACACTGGCACAGACTTTCTAGCTTCTACCAATGTCCTTCGGGCCTTTTCTGCACAGATTCGTGAAACAGGTCTGCAGCGGGCATTGTCATGGGCTCTTGGCATCCAGCTGGACTTGTAGGAGGCACTGTTATGGTCTTGAGACTCTTGCAAGATGTTACTTTGGGATCCAGGCCATCATATGGAATCTTTGGTCTTTTGTTTGTGGATAGATTTCCTGCCATCATTTTTTATATGACTCTTTGTGTTATATAATAAATATTTTTATAAATTATGTGTCCTGTATTATTCCCTTTGAAAAACCCCAAACTCCAATGGTTAGCTATTATTGACTGTTTTTGAAGTTTACATTTTACATTTTACCCAAATATTAGAAAAAAGAAACAATTTGCTCAGTATTTAACAGGTACAGAACGTCAGAGCTAGAAATCACTTATTGATATGTTGGGTTTTGTTATGGTTTATCTCCAAGTGTCCCCCTAAAGTCTCATGCAGTCATGGGGCAGACTTCTAGAGTTTATGATTAACATATTTTACACTGGGATTGTGGGTGATCCAAGGTTGGGATTATGGGTCTGAGTTCTGCTGGGATTATGGGTATGAGTGCTACACCCAGCCTGAGTCAATTAGCCTGAGGTAACATAAGAGAGACAGAGAGAGACTTGCTCTCTGTTGCTGTTGTTGCTGCTACTTCTTGCTTTTGATCTCTGTTCTTTGCTGCCACGTTAAAAGGCTTTTCTGTCCCATGCACCACTCTGACATGGAGCCAGCTGAGTATGGACTGGAACCTTCATTAACTGTGTTCTAAATAAACCTTTCTTTCTTCCATTTTGGGTGTTGTGTATTGGTCTCAGCAACAAGAGAAGAGTAAATGAGATAGGCTCAAATCTATTCCTTCCTCTTATTACTTGCTATGGTATCTTAAAGTCCTTTGGAGATATTAGCTTCTGAAATACATTAGAACAGCTTTCTTCTAAATTACTAGTACCTCTCACAGTAGGATTCCATTTCTGTTCTGCATATGCCTCATGCTGCACTGTATACTTCAATCTACATGAAATGTAATCTCAACGAGAAAAATTGGGCATGAGACCTTCAGAAGCTGATCTAGCCATGAAATGTAAAAGTGAAGCTTTCTTAGGTGGGATTATTCCTATTACAAAGACATCCTGAAGAGTTCGCTTTCCTTTCTGCCATAAGGGAGCAAACAAAAAGATGTGAACTGGAAGGTAGAATCCCTACAGACAGTATATCTGCTGGAACCTTGACCTTGGGCTTCCCAGCCTCAAAAATTGTGCAAAGGAAATCTCCTCTCTTTATGAACTACAGTGAACAGACTAACTACCTTGCCCTACACCTATGCCATATCACCAACATGTTCTGATCCATACCCCAGAAAACAGCAGCTTCCTGTCCACCTGTTAGCAGCT
This sequence comes from Ctenomys sociabilis, assembly GCA_004027165.1. NCBI lineage: Eukaryota > Metazoa > Chordata > Mammalia > Rodentia > Ctenomyidae > Ctenomys > Ctenomys sociabilis. The sequence goes on from PVKA01007374.1 coordinate 76,918, forward strand.
TTCATGCGTGTGAAAACACTCATGGAAATCTCAGCGGTCGTGAGCCACCAGGAAGAACAAGTGCACCTTGCAGCTGACCCACATCCTGACCACTTTGCAGTACTCTGCTTTGGCGTCTGTACAGCTCAGCCTCCACCACAGCCGGCCGGAGCACAGAAAATCCAGTCTACATGCTTTCAGTAAACAGCATGTGTGGACAGAAACAATTCACTTCTGATTAAATTTGACAAAAAGGCCAAATGGTGCTTACCACCCTACTGTCAGGAGCAAGGGCTTGCTGTGTTACTCCTTTTGCCAATCAGAAATAACCCTCAAAATTCTGATGTGACAGATGGCAGGTGTGATGCACATGCTTCACACTGTGGACTGTGCTCAGAAGGAAGCGCCCCTTGGTGGAGAGGCTTCTCTCAGTCTCACCATGGGGTGTGCTACTCTGTATGCAGTCTTCATTTCTCCATGATAGGCAGCATTCTGCCTTCATTACCTGCTTAGCTTGCATCGTGTCCCTAACACACAGTTTATAATGTTTTCCATTTAAAAATGACCATATTCTTGCCCTCTGCCTTTTGGTCTTAGAATATCTTCATCTCAAAGTATAAACAAACAGAACTCTAATTTTCATCTTTTTTGTGTTTGGTACAGGGTCTCACTACAAAGCTCAGACTTGTAGTTATCCTTCTGTCTCAACCTCCCCAGCGATGGGATTACAGGCATGCGCCACCATGCCCAGACTCAGTCTCCAGCTCAGAGGGCTCCAAGGGCAGGGCTAGCATGGCATGTGGTGCCAGGGATTGCATCCCAGTCCCTGAGCTTGCCTAGGCTAACTCACCAGCCCTCATTTTCATCTTTTGGCTCCCTGATCTCATGTTTCCTTGAGAAAAACTGGGCCTTTGTGCAAAGCAGTGGCAGCTGCACTGCTACACCCAGAGTCAGCAGGATCAGTGGACAACTCTACTTGGGATCTCCAGGCTGCAAGAAGAAAGTTTTAGGGCTTGATCCAACCGTTTCAGTCTATTATAAATAGTAATAGTGCTAGAGCAGTAAATACAATGACAGTAAAATATCACTCATAATGACATCTTTTTTTTTTTTTTTTTTTTTTTTTTTTTTTTTTTTTTTTTTTTTTTTTTTTTTACTTTTTTTATTTAAATAAGGAGAGTTCTTTCATATGGAAAGAGCTAGTACAATCACATATTTGAAAGGAGAAACAACAGGTACTGAACTGGAGGGAAGGGAGAGTGAGTGTCCAGCACAGCTGCGTGAATCCATGATTCCGTTTCCCATCCGAGGTAAAATTTCCCCAAACACATAAACAAGCTGC